>CATIWQ010816226.1:0-14771 GCA_949673415.1 Euphorbia schlechtendalii
CTAAGTTAGTAATTGATATACTTAGTTAGGAACTAAGTTAGGAATTACTGTATTCTAAATATTTAATTGACATTACCTACATGCTTTTATTTTGATTATGCATCTTAAGGAATCTTGGGAGTTAGGAAAATTTTTAATTTCTGCTGCGTGTGCTAGGCATATCTAGACGTATATTTTCCTTTCAAGCACAAACTCTAGGAACTCAGAGGCTTACCCCGTATTCATGAATCTAGGTTCTTCAAGGTCCATGAAGTCCTCCGGGAAGCGCTCCTTGTTTCTTTTTGGTTGTTTTTGGTTGTCGGTTGATGATTTATCGAAAATCTTTAGAAGGGATCAATTCCTTGCCAAAGTAGATGTTTTAGAAGGTGTAGTAACCTTCCAGTGAGTGATAAGAATGTTGTAGACTCTCCATTCAAGTCTAAACCTTAAGTATTTGATCTAACAAACCCGAAATCATAAGTTTTGGGGGATGAAAGTTAGTGTTTTGATGAAGAATACTCAAGAACAGTTTTTTTTTAAAAAATCTCTCTAATCTATCTCTTACTTCATTTTAATGAGTTTCTTCCACTCATTATTTTTCTTCCCATGTCTTTCCCATTAATTCACACTCCCCCCTCTTCTTTGTTTGCTGAATTTTTAGCCCTTATGGGCTCCCTTCAATCCAAAAGTCCAAGTTAGCTCACCTATCTTTTTTTTCCACTAACCTTTTTTTTTTGTTTTTTTTGTTTTTTAATCCTTTAATTATGGGTTAAAGTTGGGTTTTTTTGACCCAACTAATGTTCGGTCTGTATGTAAAGATGATATCGGTACCGATGTTAGTAACATCGGTGTCCATGTCGGATTTCTGGTTTGATTTTTGTTCAAATTGGACTTGTTTACTGATGAGGTGATCTAGAAAATATTTAAAGTTCATAAGAAACAAGGAACGCTCCTCCCGAGGACCTCCGAGACCCTGTCAAATTGGATAAACTAGCAAAGAAAAAATATTATAGCTTCATCATCGAACTCGCGAGTCGGGCGTAAAAATCCTGTGCTCACAATAAGCCTTGATGATGGCTTAGACCTGTATGTGCGGAAGCGATAGCATTGCGGAAGCATTAGTAATGCGGAAGCGTAAAGTAAGCAAGCACACTTGCATGAACTAGAACACTTTATTAATACTTCACAAACTTCTACAAAGCTTTACAACACTCTCCAAGCTCTCTTAGATTACACTTTGCAAGGTTGGACTTACAAATGAGGGGTGAAGCCTTTATATAGGCATTCCACCTCCTTAACAAAGGGCTAAGATCATTCGTATAGAAAAATCCCTAATCCAATGGCTAGAAATGCTTATTCTAGAATTTACATAGAGAAAAATCTGCCTAAGTTAGTTTTGTGAAAGATTCTGGATAATTCCCATGCAATTCTGCCCTTACTGGAAGATTCTAGAAAATGTGACAGATTTCTGCAAGGAAATTGGGACCTTACAATGGCCTGCATGTCTTTGGGCTATTTTTTACCCGCTGTTTGCGGGTTGATGGTAGATTTTGGCCCATTTCTCACTTAACCTTGCCATTTGTTGATATTTTCTCACACAAAACTTTGCCCATTTCATTTTAAATATATCATGGACCTTTCCATGAAGTTTGTCCCTTGTGCGCATCAGTTTGTGGCAGAAGTTGCATGTCCTTATGCAAGATTTCCTGTCGTATCATGCCTAACCCTATATCATGGACCTTTCCATGAAGTTTCACCCTTGTGTGCATCAGTTTGTGGCAGAAGTTGCATGTCCTTATTCGAGATTTCTCATCGTGTCATGCCTAAACCTATGGCATTGCCCCTTTGCGAGCTTTCTCGCATGTGGTTTGCGAGGATTTGCGAGACAAGATTCACGAGCGGTGACACAAGAAGTAGGTAACAGGGTCAAGACCTTTAATTTCAAACTAAGTATGTAAATAGTTGATTAATCCTAGACATAGAAATTATGATTGATATCATCAACATAGATGAGATAAAACAAAGTAAGTCATCCCTGTTTTAGAATGTACAAATAAACATTGGCTTTTGAACACCAAATTCATAGGAATTTAAGATTCAATAAGCTTCTTATGCTACATTCGCAAAGATTGCTTCAAACCATAGAGTGATTTGAGTAGCCGACAAACATGATGGGGACATGTTGGATCAACAAAACTAGAAGGTTGTTGCATAAAAACTAGCTCATACAAGTCACCATGAAGGTCAAGACTTCTAAACGAGATATAGACCATGGATGACTCACGACTAACAGTGCAGCTAATGGATCTTAGTTGGTTTAATTACTGGGCTAAAAGTGTTATGAAAATAAAACCCCAAATGTTGATGAAACCCCTTAGCAATAATACGTGCTTTATACCAATCAATTAAGCCATTAAATTTCAACTTCGCCTTGAATACCCACTTACAACAACAACATTTCAAGCCTCAAAGAAAAGAACTAACTCCAATGTTTCATTTTTGGTAAGGGCCGAGTATTCATGGCCATGGCTTGCCTCCATTATGAATGCTTTGCATACTCAGTGTAACACGTA
This sequence comes from Euphorbia schlechtendalii, assembly GCA_949673415.1. Taxonomy (NCBI): domain Eukaryota; kingdom Viridiplantae; phylum Streptophyta; class Magnoliopsida; order Malpighiales; family Euphorbiaceae; genus Euphorbia; species Euphorbia schlechtendalii. Next base: position 2,553 of record CATIWQ010816226.1, read on the forward strand.
AGATAAGGAGGAATGATATTAGTGGTTTGCAAAGTATAAGGTATCATCTTCATAGCTTGAGCTCGCGTCAAGTGCCAGGATGACTCATTGATTTGTTTAGGAGCTATAACAGGTGGTAATTTGCTGAATGGTATTTTTCTAGGTCGACAACCTGAAGAGATTTGTCATCAAAATTCAATTACAAAGGTGGAAACCGATTGAATTTATCAAATCCTCGAGGATCTTTTATCGAATACCATACAATGAAATTTTAAATTTGTGAGATTAAAGCATATGAAACTCACAATGAATGTCTCTGAAAGAAGTTGATGTAGATGAGGTTTTCAAAATGAAAGCCTTCCAAGATCATGTGCGTGAATCCCTCTCGAATCGGGACCGATGCTAGCCGAAGAAGATGAAGAAAATGCCAAAGAAAAGCTCCAAGAAAAAAACCTCAATTCTTTTCCCTAACATAAACGTGAATGTGGCTGCCCATATTTTGGATATCTCTAGACTCCCAATTCTCGTTTGTTTATATATATAGAATTAGTGTTTTATTTTGTTTTATTTTTATTCTATTTAATTCCAATTAGTTAATTAAAATTAGGTTTAATTTAATTATAACTTTGGCCCAACAGAAATTTAATTTAATAATTAAACCACCAAGTTTAATTCCTTAAATAATTACTAATTGACATTATTTATAATTCGCAATTTAATCTATAGATAAAATTAAAACAATACAATTTAATCAAATTGATTGTCATACTACAAATTAAATTTAATTAACTAAAGTACTTAAATTATTTTAGTATGCAAATTTTATTGAATAAATTTATTCAATTAAATTATTTCACAAATGTATTTATTTGATTGTCAATTAAACAAACATATGTAAATACATTTAATCAACTTAATATAACTTTAATGAATAATATAAATTGTATTATATTATACCATTAACTAAATTAATTCATTGGAGTTACATTGATTATTCAATTACATTGACTTGACATGTCAATTAATTAATAATCACTTCTTCATCATGTCTTGTAACATTACATGTGCAATAGATCCCGAATCAGTGATTCTAAGCACACAATCCTTTAGGTCTGTCTATATGTTGGTAATGGGCTTTACCCATAGACTGCAAGCGGATTCTAGCAAACCATTACAGCCCTCAATTGGGATAGAATACAACTATCTAATCTAGATATTGAACACAGTAGTTATCTTGCAAAATCCTTTGCTCTCGACATTTAACTGATGAACAAGGTATGATGATTATCACCCTCTATTATGGTTCATCAACACCGGCGTGATATCTTTCAATTTCTCAAACTTAAATGGCAATCCTTAAACTACAACACTACTAATAACATGTTCATGAAATAAACTAAGCATACCCGTTCTTATAATCCAATATTCAAGGACCCGTTAAGTGTATACCACAGATTACCCAATTCCAGGTTACTAGTATGTTGCAATTAAGTCTAAGGATAATCAAGACCTGCTTAGCATGGATCGGTTTAGCCCATGTCCACGACATGTGCCCCTGTCCATGATCTGCTTAACAAGTGACATAATAAATTCATTACTATAGATTATCTAACATACCAATCTTTAGTTCTAATAATTCCCATGACCGAACAAACTTGGGACAATTTTATGATTTATAATCAATGGATACCCTACTCATATTATAGCACAAGATATAAATGTAGTAAGTTCATTGCCTTTATTAATATGACACAACAAATGTAATAAAAGTTATCATAAATTATTAAGAACTAATGCCTATGAACTAGGGCACACCAACATAACCATATATAACCCCAATGAGGCTGGTGGTTTTAAAGAGAACTTGGTGGTGATATTAAGGCTTGAGTATGCTAAATGGTGGCTTGGGGTAAGCTGAATAAGGAAGGCTACAAAGTTAGGGTTGTTGTGAGCGAACGACGTTTCGGACCCGCGCGGTCGCCGCGAGGCGCTGGCCCCTTGAGATGGGGCTTGGGGTTTTTTGAAAAGGAGCATGCTTTGGAGGATGTGCTTCTCGGGGTAAAATGTTGTTTGAAAATGTGATTTTCAAGCTTAAAAACCCGAGACTTAAATCTCTAGTTTATGTTACAAAGTCGCCACCCGGAGCAGCTCTTCCAGGAAAATTTGGTACAGCTTAAATCCGTTTGCCTAATCCATAACATAGAACAGAGATTTGAGTTTGGATGAGTTATCAATTTTGTCATCATTTGAGTTAAATTATACTTGATAGAAACCACATTTATAAAATTCAAACTAAACTAGATATTTTTGGTTTATAGTTTATCACACATGCATAGTAAATTGTAGAAAGTAGACACGTAGGAAGTTTAAATGTGCCTAGTCTAAAGGGGATTAATTACATCATTGGGTTGGGGATTTTACAAAGTGCCTAAATCTGGGGAATACAATCGCCTAAAATACATCAAGATCTAACAAATGTTACATTTGATTTCGAAGTAAAAGCGATACCCGAAGGAAATTAAATCCTAACATACATCTATCCTAAACTACCTGCATCCACAAAGGTTAGCACAAATACGGAACATCACAAGTAGTTGCAAGTATGTTCATTTTAATTTTTATGAGACCCGAGTAGTTTAATTTAAAACATCGAAGAGTTTGAAATTCCTTTTCCATAAAAAGGGTTCATTTTATGCACATAAGTTGATTAATCAGTTTTTAGTGAAAATGCCACATGCGAATGTTTGTTGAGTCAGTTATCCAAGAACTTTGATTCTGTTCGTCGGGGTTTCCTAAAACACTTCATAATAATATTGATAGAAAATAAATCTAGGTCTGAAAATGTAAATCATGGCTTTATAAATATAACTCCGAAGAGGAAACCGTTAAAGTCGATAAAATGAAATTCCGACGAAGGGAAATCGACTTCGACCATCCAAACTCCCTTCGGGACAATCTCAGGTTCATAAAATTTTCACACATACGCATTATATTACTTAAAAACACAGGTTTTAGGCCTGAATGGTCACCACTAACCCTCTTAAACATAGATTGAAATTTGAAAATTTTACGAACATTCTGCTTGTGTTATGCCTAGAAACTGATATCGTTAACGACATCAGTAATGTCGCTAACATCATTGCGATGCCATTAACGGCATTGCGAAGTCGTTAAAAGCATCGCAATGTCATTAACGACATTATAGAGGTAGAACATGGACAGTTTCTATTTTATTTATATTTTTTCCATTTTCAACAATCTAGCACAAACATATGATACAAACAAGTGAGACACGACTCTAGGAACTCAAAGGCTTACCCTGTTGCTGTGAATCCACTTCGCTCGGTCCACAAAAACTCTCTGAAATGTCCTCCTCTTTTCTTTGGGTTTGTTTGTGATTTTGTCAGAAAATGAAGAGTAGGTGCTACTCTTTTGTGAAGAGAGTCAAAACTCCCTGAATGTGAGTCTCGACAAGAGGAAGAAAGGAAGTAGAAATCCTTCTTCACTCAAGTTTAGACTTCTGAAAACTTAAAGACTCGAAAAATGACCGAAAACGAACTTAAAGATTAAAAACTTCTAAATGAGTAAAAAATGCTTATTATAGACACTTAAACATACTTCTTATTGAGCTAGAACTCAGTAGAAAAATGTCTTAAAAGAACTCTAAACCTCAAGTTTTTTTAAACCCTCAATATACCTCACTTTTCGAAATAAGTGGACTAAACCTCAAACTTGCCTAAATGACCCAAGATATCCCAAGTTCATGCCCTATCCACATACTTACACACTGAAGTTCCAGAAATACAAGTTAAAAGGAGTTAAAAGATGATTACTTTATTATCAAAACACTTAAAATGCCTTTAGAATGCTTAAGAACAAAAAAACAACTTCAAAGGAAACTTTTCTCTCTTAAGCTCCCTTTCTTCTGCTAAGTGTGTGTGTCTTCTCTGCTAAAATGTCTCTCCCTTTATTCCAAAACCCAGCTCTCATTTTTCGGAGAGAGAGCCCCCTTCAATCCAAAAAAGTCAATGTAGGATCCTCCTTTTTCCTCCTTTAGGCAATATCGTTAACGATATTGTGATGTTGTTAATGACATTACGATGTCATTAATGATGTTGCATGGCCAGGCTGGGCTTTTCTTTTTAACTTGGGCTTTTTACGAAAGAAGGGGCCCAAAGAAACAAGGCAATCGATTTCCAGATGATTTTGGGACGTTGCAAAATGTAAAAAAAGTTAACAAGGGAAAATATTACAGCTTCATCATCGAACTCGCAAGTCGAAAATAAAATCCATTCTCACAGGCTGCCCCTCATGGGATCACTATTGATATGAGATCAATATGGTCCCACGATTGAAAGAGCATCGGGGTTTAGAGATAATACTTGCTCGGTCACAGTTGGCACTCTTTGGGATGATGGTTGGAAGCTTTCATCTTGGTGCGGCATTTTTTTTCGAGGATTGGTCTCTCGATGCCCCTTGTGAATTGCCCATTTAGCAATGATTACCTCTAGAGGGTTGACCTTTGGCTGGTTGACACCGCTGGAACCGTTGGGGAGAGAACGTTGATAGTGTACCCCCATTCTCCCGTTGAGAATCCCTTTTGCAGGTTATGGCAAGCCTATTGATGACGTAGACCGTAGGAAGTCTGCTGATCGAACAAGATAGGAACAAAATGTGAACTGTAGAAAGTTCATTGACTGTAAAAATAAGGAGGTGAACTGTATAAAGTTCATTTGACTATAAAAAGTCTGAAAATTGTGAATTGTAGAAAGTTCATTTTGATTGTAAAAAGTTTGAAAATTGTGAACTGTAGAAAGTTCGTTGAGAGTAAAAAATCTGAAAATTGTGAATTGTAGAAAGCTCGTTTGATTGTAAAAAGTATGAAAATTGTGAACTGCAGAAAGTTCGTTGACTGTAAAAAGTCTGAAAATTGTGAATTGTAGAAAGTTCGTTTAACTGTAAAAAGTCTAAAAATTGTGAACTGTAGAAAGTTCGTCAACTATAAAAAGTTTGAAAAATTCGAACTGTAGAAAGTTCGTTAACCGTATAAAGTTAGAAAAATTCAAACTGTAGAAAGTTCATTGATAGTAAAAAGCTAGAAAATTTCAAACTGTAGAAAGTTTGTTGACTGTAAAAAGTTAGGAAATTTCAAGCTGTAGAAGGTTCATTGACTATAAAAAGTCTGAAAATTTCAAACTGTAGAAGGTTCGTTGACTGTGAAAAGTCAAGAAATTGAGAATATGCAAGTCATGAATGCATGTTTTACTTCTTTGATTAAGATTGTTGAAAGTAAAAAATTTTACCCTTCAAGCAAGAATCAAAATATGAATGTGTAATAATTAATTCGAGTCACATGACCAAGTTTTGAAACCATTGCACGAGGTTTTGGAAGTTCATCGAATTTGTTTGGTGACTTTTATAGGGCTCAAATACATTATAAATTGATTTTAAGGGGTTATAAATGAGTTTGGGCTAAAAATAAAAGAAATGGGCTAGGTCAAAAGTCAATGTCGTTAAGGACATTCGTGTTGTCAATGTCATTAACGACATCGCGCTTTCAAGACTTCAAAATAAAACCTAACCTTTCCCCCCTTTTCTCTTTTCACCAAAAATCAACATTTTTCTCTAAAAAAATCGAATTTCTTCTCCGATTATCCCACGAAGATGTTGTGTAAGATCAAATCCCGCAACACCAAGCTTAGTTCTTCCTATTCTCTTCAAGCCCATCCCGACATCCTGAACTTCAAACGATGCTCATTGAAGGAGGCATTTTGTTTCGAATGGGATGATGAATTTGTCAAGTTTTCAATCGATTCCCCGATCACTACTCTCCACCCGAGGCTCGGGGAACACACCTCGATAGTCCAAGTAAGCCGAAACTCCCTCAGTTTTGAGTTTATTCCCAATTTTTGTTTGAAACCTAGGTTTGGAATTTCGTGAAAATTGTACATTTTAGATGAAATTGATGCATGATTTGGCTTTTTATGTTGATTATACATAGTTTAGAATGATTTGGAACCCGGGGGATTTAAACGTGAAAATTTGGATTTTAGGGGTTGAAATGGCGGCAGAGGCTTGTTCTACCTCTGCCACTATAATGTCGTTAATGATATTCAATATCGTTAATGACATTGCAATGTTGTTAATGGGATTACCAATGTTGTTAAAGATATCGCAGTGGCAGAGGCAAAAATAGTTTTCTACCTCATTGAAAATCGATTTTGCGTGCTATTTCGACCTAGTTTAGCATTTCTGATAGTGCGTATACCTAAAATAAACATGTTATGATGAAAATTATTTAGATTTTCGAGTTGACTTTGCAATTTTTCTTTGTATTTTGTATGTTTGTTTTCGCAGCCACAGACCTATACCAAATTTGCCAGTATAGGGGTTATCGGGTGGTGGTAGAATCGCATAGCTGTAGACTAGGAGCTTCATATCGCTAATGAGGCCACGAGGTTTGGCGGACTCGCATGGGTTTTGCGGGCACATATGCCTCATCTTTCCCATCTTACTTGTACTGCACTAGTTGAGCGCTGGTCAGAGACCACCCATACTTTCCACCTTCCTATGGGAGAGCTAACCATCATTCCTTCAGATGTGGTGGCTATGACCGGTCTCTCCTAGCATCCGGGGGCCATCGACTTTGACATCTTCAAAGATTGTTTCTCTACCTCTCGTCGGGTGATCAACCGGGTGCTGGCGAGCTGTTCAACGTTGCCCCTATAGTAGGGAAGCTCTCCTTGTTCTCAAGGTTTTGACTCTAATAACTCCTAGGATTTTTTATTTAATAAAGAAGCCAAAAACCTTGTCTCCCACTTTCCTACCGATAAGATATAAGTTCAAAATACGAACAGGTGTTGTCAATACCGCTTATCTAAATAGAAAAATGCTGACCACTGCAAGTATACAGTTACGATGTAGTTTTAAAAGATATCAATCCCACAGGGAAGGACTAGCTCTAAAGATCAACAAGAAAAATGGAATAAAGAAAACAAAATATTTTTAGATTTTAGTTGGGAAGAATAGAATGAAGAATGGATAGATATATGTATGGAAGACTAGAGATTCTAAATATATAGATTTTTCCTACGAAATAAGTATAGCAAAGAAAACATGCAAGTTTAACAAAGTTATTACGTTCACTAAACTAATTTAACATAATCTGTTCTAGACACTCAGATGTTCAATAATTCACCGTAGAGCAACACATGAAATGACCTTTCTAAATCTAATGCAAACGAATTAAGATGATTATATAAACCTGGATAACAATATTACTATGCTTAGTATAGGTCGCTCTCACATAGCCACATTTAGCAATTTACCATTCCAAAAATGTTGTCTCACTAAACCGGTGTTAAAATCACAGATCCAGTGATTATACACAATCTCGTTAACCCCAAAACTACTCTTAAAGTTAACTCAAAGGCATATAACTTGATTAATATAAAAGACTCAACATGAAATACGCATTATAACACATAGACATATCATAAACTTCGAAATAGAAAGTATAAGTTGAAAGAAAGCAAAGTTGTAAGGTATGCAAGTGAAAGCTAAAGTTGATCAAACCGTATCCACTCTTTAATGGGAGTTGTCAATTCCCTCAATTCCTACGTCTACTTTGAATTCGGTCTCTGCCCATATAGAACCTTCTCTAGGATGTTATTCGTTGTGAATATCGAAAAAATGAATGTTGAAGAACGAAAACTTTTATTGATAAGTGATTTACAAGTACACTTATACAATAATCGCTCGAATATGTGGAGAAATCTAGTAATCGAAACAAGGATTCGAATCACTTAAACATTTTCTCGCTAACACTTATAAATGTAGCGAAAACTAAATAATTTCACTCTCTATCTACGCACACACTATATCTCTCACTTTTCTAATTCCAATGCCACACCATGCATGAAATTTGTAAGGTTTGGAGCCCTATTTATAGAGTTCGAAGGGTTGCATCTATCCAAATAATGAGTTGTGTCCATTGGTGAAAGATTGCATCACTTCATTGCGATTGGTTGAGAAGCTTTAATCTTATCCACAATGGATAGGCATCTATTCATGATTGGTTGACTTCTGATATGTATCTTTTCATTGGTAGTTGATGGCGGTTGGTAGTTAAGAAGATTTGACCAAAAAACCATCCAAGTTGCGACTGCGATATACAAGTCATGATCTTGAATCTTTGTTTGATAATTTTCTACTTCTAAAGTGTATCAAGTCGGGACAGCGAATTGTTGTCACGACCGTGAATTATGTTTTTCTTCAGAATTCTTCTTGTAACTTCACCGATCTTCAACAGCTTCTATCCTAAGCTAAATCTTTAAGTTCCAAGCATCTTTCCACACCTTTTTCACTCTTTTTACATAGAATTCCACTTTAGATCATTTTACTCCCATGATTTACCTAGTATCTGCATTTGCACCAAAAAGAACTACATACCATGTGAAATCTTTTATATGAAGTATAAAAATGACTTAAATTATAGTGTTTAGGTGTAAAATTATATTGATAATAAGTGTAATTATACACTTATCATTCCCCTATAGATAACTTTAGCCTTTTCCTCAAGGTAAATTCAACAGAAGTATATATATTGGTAATCAAGTTCGTACCTCTTTTGGCGAAAGACTATTGCAGTGAGTAACACATTCCCATGTTGCATAAGATTCATGTAGAAGTTCAAAATTTCCCACAAATTAGCAATGTGCAATTTATATAGCTTAGTTGTATAACTTTGTTCTTAATGGATAGTCAACCGAATCGCATCTTCATTTAAGCGTTATATGCATACTCGAATATTTCCTTCTCTTAAGCATAGTATAAAGTATAAAGGAAATAGAAATCACACTTTGATTAATTTTCGCTCAAGGCATTTTTAGGTAACCTATGTGATAAGTGTATAATTACACATAATATCATACTACTTTTACACATTAAATACTATAGTTTAAGTCATTTTTGTAATTCATATAAAAGATTTCATGTGGTATGTAGTTGTTTTTTATGCAAATGTAGATACTAGGTAAATCTTGGGAGTAAAATGATCAAAAGTAGAATTCTATGAAAATAGAGTGAAAAACGTGCAAAAAGATGCGTGGAACTTAAAGATTTGGCTTAGGATCGAAGCTATCAAAGATCGGTGAAGTTGCAAGGAGAATTCTGAAGAAAAACTCAATTCATGGTCATGACAATCATTTGCAGTAGTGACTTGTACACTTCAGAGATAGAAGTCTGCCAATCAAAGATTCAAAGTCGCGACATATATATTGCAATCGTGACTTGGATGGTTTTCTGGTTTTATCTTCTTAATTACCAACTACAGATAAGCATAATCAACCGCCATCAACTACCAACGATAAGACACCTATCAAAAGTTAACCAATCATGAAAAGGTGCCTATCCATTGTGGATTATATCAAAGCTTCTCGACTAATCACAATGAAGAGATGCAATCATTCACCAATGGACACAACCCTTCGTTTGGATAGATGCAACCCTTCAAACTCTATAAATAGGGTTCCAATCCTCACAAATTTTGTGCATGGTGTGGAGAAGAAAGGAGTGAAAGATAGTGCATGGTGTGGAGAAGAAAGGAGTGAAAGATAGTGCATTGTGTGTAGATAGAGAGTTCACTACGTTCATTAGAGTTAACGAGAAAATGTTTAAGTGATTCGATTCCTTGTTTCGATCACTAGATTTCTCTATATTCTCAAGCGATTGTTGTATAAGTGTACTTACAAATCACTTATCAATAAAATTTTTCATTCTTCAATATTCGTTTGTTCGATATTCTTAAAAAATAGCATCCTAGTCGAGGTTCTATATGAGGCTGAGACCGAATTCAAAGCAGACGCAAGAATTGCTGGAATTGATGATTCCCATTGAAGAGTGGATACAATTTGATCAACTTTATCTTTCACTTGCATACCTTACAACTTTGCTTTGCTTTCTACTTATACTTTCTATTTCGAAGTTTATGATATGTCTATTTGTCATAATGCGTATTTCATGTTAAGTCTTTTATACTAATCAAGTTATATGCATTAGAGTTAATTTTAAGAGGAATTTCGGGGTTAACAATATCATGTATAATCACTGGATCTGTGATATAACACTGTTTAGTGAGCCAACATTTTTGGAATGGTAATTGCTAAATGTGGCTATGTGAGAGTGACCCGTACTAAGCATAGTATTGACGTTGTCCAGGTTTATATAATTATCTTAATTTGTTTGCACTAGATTTAGAAAAGTCATTTCATGTGTTGCTCTGCGGTGAATAATTGAACATCTGGGTATTTAGAACCGAGTTTGTAGATTAGTTTAGTGAATCGTAACATCTTTGTTGATCTTGCATTCTTTCTCTACTATCCATATTTCATAGGGAAAATCTATATATTTAGATTCTCTAATCTTTCATACCTATATTTACTCATTTTTCATTCTAATCTCTCTTTCTGAACCTTTACTTCAATACATTTTATTTTCTTTATTTTACTTTCCTTTTCGATCTTTAAAACTAGTCCTTCCCTATGGGATCTATATCTTTTAAAACTACATCGCAACTGTATACTTGCAATTATCATCATTTTTCTATTTGATAAGAGGTATTGACAACACCTATATTTTTCATGAACAAGTTTTTGGCATCATCGATATATAGCCGAATCTTGTGAACAAACTATTAAACTTATCAGTAGAAAAGTGGCGAACACTAGGATGCTAAAACACTCGTAGTGGTTGCATTTTATGCTCCATACAACTCTCCCTTTTTCTAGTGGTTTCATTTTATGCTCCATACCACTCTCTCATTTTTTTCTTTTAAGCATATTTTTTTGAAGTACTTTCATTTTTCATGCTATGCTTTCTTTTCTTTTTTCACTCAATGAATGGTTGTAATTTCTTCTCTGTACCGTTCCTCACCTTTTGCATAACTCATTGGTTATCCTCTCTTTCTTTTGATTTTTCACTCTTAATACCCTCATCCTTTATTGATCATTTTCAAAGTATTATGGCTATAGTTTCCCAACTCTTTAAACACACTCAATACTTATAGGACTTATTCAAGATTTGCATATAAAACTCATAGTAAGAATACTATTAGATATTATTCCACTTAAACTTTTCAGAAGCATTAAACTAAAACAATAAAACTTATACTAATTCATGTTGCATTGAAATATATATCGAAACTTACTTGGAATGTTGCTCTCGAATGTTACTCACCACTCATCCTTGCCAAATGCTAAATGTTGTGCTAATAATGCTCAATTTCAACATGCGCTTAAAATTTGCACTAACATCAAACTTGTAATACCTAACACTCACAATAGCCTTGGACAAATGTTAGTAAAGTATAAGAATAGATAGTGGATAAATAAAACGAAAATCAACAAAAATTTTCAAATTGTTCGATTTTTTTATTTTATCAAATTTTTTTGGATTTGACGGAATTTTAACAAATGCCCCTCCACACATAAAGAACAAAATGTCCTCATTGTGAGACATTTAAAAAAAATCAAAAACTAAAGCTAAAGCTAGTCTAAAAATAGAATTGAAAATGAGAAAGTAATGTAAAGAATAAACTTGTTCTATTATGAAGGAGAATCCGAGGAACTAGGAGTGAACTGACAATTTTATTTTTAAAGAATGAAAGTAATTTTCAAAGCATCGATTTATTATTTTTCTTTAGAATCTTCATGTCTTTCTTCATAACTCCAATTTTCGCTTGGCATTGTCCAATTTAAGTTGCATGCTCGCCTTCCAATCTTCTGGAGCTTCTTCGTCTTCTTTTTCGTCTTCTTCTACGTTCATTGGAGCTTTTCGTTTATGATGGCTAATGGTTGGATTTGATGGTCCAATGGATGAATCTTCTTGAATCAAGTTGAGTTTCTTGGTGCGGTTAGAGTAGGAGTAGAAAGAATAAACACCATCGTGTTCATGAAGTAGTTTGGTGTTCTTCAAATAATTCCCATCCATGTAGCGAAAATATTCACCTGGTTGTTGGACATAGGGGAGTTCTCCTCTTACACCCAAGATGATAGCGATTATAATTTCGGCCGTGATAAGTGTATAATTACACTTATTATCATATAAATTTTATACAATAAACATTGTAACTTTAGTCATTTTTGTACTTCATATAAAAGATTTCATGTGGTATGTAGTTGTTTTTTATGCAAATGCAGATACTAGGTAAATCTTGGGAGTAAAATGAGCTAAAGTGGAATT
>CATIWQ010816240.1:0-22391 GCA_949673415.1 Euphorbia schlechtendalii
AACGAAGTGACTCTATCTACACACACACTATATCTCTCTCACTTTTTCCACTCTATACCACACTAATCCACTGCACTTCTTAAATGTACTGAAGGCATAAAAAAATTGGTTGGAGTTGGAGCCCTATTTATAGAGTTAGAAGGGTTGCGTCTATCCAAACGAAGGGTTGTGTCCATTGGTGAAAGATTGCATCTCTTCATTGTGATTGGTTGAGAAGTTTTGATATAATCCACAATGGATAAGCACCTTTTCATGATTGGTTGACTCCTGATAGGCATCTGTTCGTTGGTAGTTGATGGCGGTTGATCATGCTTATTTGGTGGTTGTTAGTTAAAACGATGATACCCGAAAACTGTCCATGTCGCGACCGTGATATACATGTCATGACCGTGAATCTTTGATTGGAAATCTTCTGTTTCTGAAGTAAACAAGTAGCGACCGTGAATGATTGTCGCCATCGTGAAATCTTTAGATCATTTTACTCCCAAGATTTACCTAGTATTTGCATTTGCATAAAAAACAACTACATACCACGTGATATCTTTTATATGAAGTATAAAAATGACTAAAACTACCGTGTATATTGTATAAAATTAATGTGATAATAAGTGTAATTATACACTTATCACAATGTAATCAATCTTTCCAAGCGTTCCAATACATATCCTCCTCTTAAAAGAAGTCCTTGCTTAGCCCCTTAAGTTAATAAACAGAAAATAAACCTATGGACTGCAGAAACAATGATAATTAAATTTAAAACAAGCTAGGACATTGTTGCTACCTTTGGAAAGCAGAACAACAGAGTTCCCAACCAAAAGGTTTGTGTGTATGCATGTAAATTTGGAAATTCTGCAAGTACTTTATAGCACTACTTAAGATATTTCACTTCTGATTTTCATTTTAATTCACTTCAGTAAGAAGGCGTGTTAATGTATATTCTTGTGAAAAAAGTAGTTGGGAATTTGTTTCGAGTGTTTATGATTGTATATTGATGAACCAGTACACATGTGGCAAACATAGATGGGTCTCAAAGTTCAAACACAGTCTCAAGCAATCCTTTTATAAAGAAATAGAGTTATAGAAATAAAATTTAAAAATTATATTTCTAACATTGAAAATGCACATTATGAGTACCTGCTTCCCATTGTAGATGAAAAAATTTCCCTTAACACACCCACGTATTGCAATACTTATTTTATTAATGGAAAGAGAGGAAACAAACCTCTTGACTTAATGAGAAATCAAGTTTATGATTTCTAAGAGATAATACTTATCTGATTTGCCTTCACTTCTATGAGATGAGAATCGAGATCCAAAATACTCGTGAGGAGGTGTTTTCCATATTCATCAACAACCAAACAGCTGAGTATCAAGCTGATGTAATTTACTTGAGTGGAGGCAATAGTTTTCTGGTGTACAAAGATTATGTGGTTCAGATTCTTGAAGAAAGTCAAGGCATGCGAGATTTGTGGCTTGCTTTACACCCGCATAGAACTGTAAGTACTCAAACTAATGATGCCATTTTGAATGGCTTAGAGCTATTGAAGTTCAGTTATTCAACTGGTAGTCTAGCAGGATCTAATCCATCACCAACTGGAGTTCCTCCACCGAGTTTGCAACCAAAAACAAATGACAAATTAGGCCATATGAAAGTAATAATCATTATCGGACCTGTGTTTTTTTGTGGTATTGGCAATCTCTCTTATTTCTTTCTTGTTTGTCTGTAAATAAAGACCACATAAAGTCTCTGGCAAGAGCATTGAGGTGAAATCCTTTCGACTTCCCATCCCCTCCACCATTTCCCGGTTCAATACTAGAAACGATTCGCTGAGACCTCATAACCATTTCCAAAAATTCTCGTTATTTGATATATAGACCGCTATAGGCACATGATGAATTTGCGATTGGCTCTAGAGGATTCATAAATGTTTACAAAGGTTCAATCAACAGTGGTGTCACTCCAGTCACCATTAAACGCTTTGCATTGGTCATCCAAACAGCGATTCAACTGCTCTCACAACTTTGCCATGAAAATCTCGTCGCTCTTATTGGTTACTATGATGATCCAGGTGAAACAATCCTAGTTTATGAATACATGTGGCTGTTGAGATTATTAACATGATTTACAGATATTTTCCTAAACATGCAAACATCTAGCATGGAAAATAAAGAACACAATAGTTTTTACGTGGTTCCCTCCAACTAGTCTTACAATTCATGCCAATCTTTTGAAGAGATAGTCCAAGGTGCAAGATATTTTAGAAGCTTTATTGAAGATCGCTGGAGAAATAAAAAGCCAGCAGAGAGATGATATAGGCCATTAATCTAGGTTTCTAAAGTTCTTATGGGAAAGATAAACTATCTTGCATAAACAAATTACAATAGGAAACCAGAGAAGGATGAACAATCTAACTAGAAAAACCAAGCATACAAAATCACAAGTAGTACCCAAAAGCTTAACAGAGGGCTTCAATATATAACATGGAAAAAATAACCGCCTCTAACAGAATTGAAGATCACGTGTAGACATGGCCACAGTTCCAAAACCGCAGGTTCCGGTTAAGGTTTAGACAAGGTTTTGACCCAGTTTTGACTCGGTTTAAGTCTGGTTCCAGTTCAAACCTTGATATTATGCTAGATATTTAATTTTAGACATTTAAATTTTAATTAATGTTAATTTTAGATATTTCGATTTTAATTCGTGTTAACATTAGTATATATTACAAAAGAATATATTTTCTTAATTATGTTAAAAAACATATATTTCTTATTTTAATTGATATAAGATTCATTACAAATAAATTATTACAAATATGATACTTCATCATTGAGCTACTTATTTATTACTTGTATAATGATACAACTTGATTTAAAAAAATTAAATGAAAGAAAATAAATTATAAATATTAGAAAGAGATTAAAAAGACCTGAACTTAATTTTAAAAATTAAGATTAAAAGGACCTGAACTTAATTTTAAAAATTAAGATTAAAAGGACCTAAACTTAATTTTAAAAATTAAGTTGCCTACGTATCCTCTTAGGTTTAGAGGAATCAAAGTCCATGTAGTTCTCTTACCTTGAATTATTAGATAGAACCCTACTTACTTAACTTGAGTCACCATTTTCGAAAGTGGTAGGAATTGTTGTTGAATCTCCAACATATTCGTCGGATGATGATGATGGAGCAATGTTGGTTTGTGTTATTAATTTCGCCATTTTCCAATCATTCACACAAACATGTATTTCTAATGATTCGGGTGCTAACCTTGATATTTTTGGGTCTAGAATATTTCCTCCTCTACTAAATGTTTGTTCAACCGCAACGGTTGAGGCGGGAACGGCAAGAATTTGAGTTTCAATCTTTGCTAATGTTGGAAATGTCCTCTTATGTTTTTTCCACCAATCTAATATATCAAAATCTAATTCTACATCATTACCAAACTCAAAAATAGTTGTTAGATAAACTTCAAGCTCCGAATGTGAGCTCGAATGCCTTGGTTTTTTAGACCTTTCCATCATAAATTTTGTTCTCATTTTTAATGAGGTGGATGATGCTATTGGAGGGAGTTGTGAAGAAGAAGAATCAACATTATCAACAACATGAAAATGAGCAAATAAATCATTAACAAGAATTTTAACTCTAATAATCATATCAAAGACATTAATATCATTTTCTTTATCTAATCCTAACAATTGATAATAATTTTCTAACATCTCTTGCAAACCATCATACTTAAATCGAGGATAAAAAATACAAGCAATAAGATAAATATCGGGAATTGTTTTATAATAATTTAACCATTTTATTTTCATTTGTTTAATGCCTTCATGAATTTCAACAAAATTTTCACCCTCATTTAATGCACATGCAATATTTAGAGATTCAACACAAAATAAATTAGAAGTTGGTTTGCGTCATTAAAAATTTTAAAAATTTTCATAACTTTAGCACATAACTCCCAAACTTGTGGTAAGAGGTTAGAATTTGATATATATTTTCGGTGGCAAAAGAACACAATAAATTTTTATATTCAATTGATTGACAAAGTAAAATATAAGTAGAGTTCCAACGATGACCAACATCCTTTGAAAAACGTTTTGGATGCACATTATGTTGTTCACAAAATTTTAACCAATTTCTTGTAACATTAGGATGTACCCAAATATATTTAATAACTGGTTTAATTAACTTAAACATAACATGTAAACCATCTTGTACACATAAATTTAGAACATGGCATGCACATCTTACATGGAAAAATCATCCTCCAAAATTTGGTTGATAAATAGTTTTTAAATCATCAATTGATGCATTATTAGTGGACGCATTATCAAAGGAAATGGAAAAAATTCATTGAATTAATCTATACTCTTCTAAAATGGTTTGAATTATTTTACATATATTATATGCGGTATGCGAATCATCAAATTCTCTAAAAGCTAAGTTTTTTATTCAATACAAAATTATCATCAATATAATGATAAGAATGGCCCATATAAGAATCAATTAAATTATGATCACTTCAAATATCACTACAAAGAGAAACATGTATATCATTATTACTAAAATATTTTATCAAATCATGCTTTCGTTTTTTATTAGATTTAATTAAATTTCTCTTAAGTGATGTTCTAGGTATTTTTTTAAATGCGGGTTGAACATCTCTACTAATCCAATCATTAATTCCAACTCTTTCACCAAAGCTAAATGATAATGAATCTACCGAAATAGCTTCCTCTAAACCATAAGTACTATTAGAATGATCATAATGAAATAACTTAGGAGGTTGAGAAGAAGAAGTTGCATACCCCGATAATTGTGTTTGTCCCGGCTACATCCTCGGGGTATTTTAATTTGACTATGCTTTGATAAAGTCCCATAGCCTCCTCCCAATTTCCAAAGATACTTAGCACCACAATAATTACAAATGGCATCTAATTTATTATTTTCTTTTATGGGACCCTTCTTACAATGTTTTGTAAAAATATGGGAAGAAAGAACTCTTCCTCCCGCTCCTTCCACTTGGGAAGAAGTAGGAGTAGGTTGAGTAACTTGAGCTTCACTTCCTTGGGTTTCCTCTAAATCAATAAAATTTTCACTACTTGTCATATTTCTTAGAGTATAATTGAAAATAAACAAGTAACTTGTAAAACTAAAATAAAAAATTAATATTTTGTAGAGCAATAAAATGATTTGTAAACAAATAAATAAATAAATATTGAAAAATATATAATAAAAAAATATTACAGAATATAAAATAAACAAATATTGAAAATTTAGAAGTGTGAAAAATTGAGAGTTGAATTGAATAGAAGAGATGATAGATAGATGTAAATAAAATGGAGAGGAAAGAATGATATTTATAGTGTAAAAATTAAGAAAAAAAAAGTAACGGTTAAAAAAGAACAGTTGTAAAAATATAGCTGTTACTCTCTACCACATCTTTTTCTACCAAAATAATAAATTTAGAAAAAATTCATTTCTTTGTCAATAATAAATGGGCACCGTGATGTCAACTTTTTCTACCAAAACAATAAATGGAAAAAAACACATTTCTCTACCACATCTTCTTTCTCTACTCTACCACATCACCTTTCTCTGCAACATGAAAAAGTGCACAAAGCACATGTACTTTTTTATCAATAAATTATTTAAAATTATGCCTAAACTGCCTTTGAATCGCTAGTTTATTGCCAGTTCTCCGGTTTTACATTTTTATAAACCTAAACTTAAACCTTATGTACCTTTGAACCGCCAGTTCAGGTTCTGTTCGGTTTGGACCCGGTTCGGTTCGGTCTGGTTCCTCCAGTTCTGGTTTGATTTGGCCATGTCTAATCACGTGCTCCTCAAATCCTCTTCATCCCCTTGAATCTCCACTGGATTTAACCCAGAAACTTAAGGGAAAAAAGGAAAAAAGAAAGAGATGAAGAAGAGAACACGAAACAACAGTGATGGAGAGCTAATACGTGAACCATAACTTCAAAAGGATCTTATATACAAAGGCTTAATAGAGCTTGGTCCAATAGCAGAGATTAATTAGCATAATGGGCTTTGGGCTTGAAGGCTTTAAAGGCAGACTTTGGAGGCCATAAATCTCCACCTTGACTTTAAAGGCTTCCTCTAGCTTTCTTCAACAAAGTTATCCAAATAACCCTTGCACAGATTTTATTCGATAAATATAAAGGCACTGCAAGCATTGAAGACTTGACCTGAGTTAAGTACTACACAACAAGCAAATCCTTTAAAGTTGCCTAAAATTTTGAAACAAAAACAAATTTAGTTAGAATATTAGCTTGATTTACATTAATTAGTATGAAATTTAACAACTTTAACAACACTAGAACTAATCACATCTTTGATAAAAAACAATTTAATATTAATGTGTTTAGTCCTCTCATGGAACATGGAATTCTTACTTACGTAAAAAGCAGACTGAAAATCAAATTTCACATTAACACAATTTTGTCCGTAATCTAATTTAGACAAATAGCCCCTCAACTACAAAGCCTCTTTAATAGCCTCTGTTAAAGCTATATATCCATCTTCAGTAGTTGAGATTCCAACAATATGTTGCAAACTAGACTTCCAGCTGACAATATTTCCTCCTGTAGTAAAATAGAAACCAGTTACTGATTGTCTCTTATCAAGATTAGCAGCAAAATCAAAATCACGGTAACCTTGTACTGTAAAATTAGTATCAAACAACTTATAAAGTAAACAAGTAGACAGAGAACCCTTAAGATACATGGAAAGCCATTTAATGACTAACCAATGGTTAGATTTACTCATAACTTGCTTACAACACTTTCACCATAGGCTATATCACCCCTAGCACAGACAATATCATACATAAAATACCTAACAAGGTTTTGATAAGGAATTTTACTCACGAAATCAGCCTCAACTTTATCTAAAGGAACTGTACTAGCTCTTAATTTAAATTGTGGACTGAGAGGTGTATTCACAGATTTAACATCATATAGTCCAAAGGTTGACAAAACCTTTTGAAAGTAATCAAATTGAATCAAATACAAAGTTTTCTTAACTCTATCTCTAACAATATTAATCCTTAAAATTCTTATAGCCTTACCTAGATCTTTCATATCAAACTCAAATTTCAATTTAAGCTTAAGATTTTCAACTTCAACTCTATGCTTACTAGCAGTTAGCATGTCATCAACATAAAATGGTAAATAGATATAAGGCTCATCCTTTAATTTTTGAAAATACACACAAGAGTCAAAATTAATCCTACTGAAATTAGACTTTAGCATAAATTCATCAAACCTAAGATGCCATGCTTAGGAGATTGCTTTAAACCATAAGGAACTTTTTCAACAAACAGACATGAAAGGGAGCTCTTACTTTGCTTTCAGGTATTTTGTTAACTCTAAACTATATCAATCATCTTCTTCTAACATCTAGTTTGCTATCTGTCCAAAATGGGGGAGATTGTAGAACCCAAGTTAATAGTACCTCATAGTACTCAAAAGTTTTGGTGATAGCAATCAATATGGGATAGTAAAAGATAATTGAACACTAAGAATACTTTACTTAGTGTAGGAAAAGCCAAGTGTGTGCTGAGTACTATATAGTTTATGTTATCATCACTCAGCTCATGCTGAGTTACAGCATTACTTATTTAAAAGTAATTGCTTTTAAGACAATGATTATTTTCAGGACATGTATGCTACTAACCACTTTGTGAAGGAACCCAATATTCTTTTGTTATATTTTAGCAGAGAAAGGTGCTGAAATCAATAAAAATTCCTTGGTCCTCACAACTTTAAGCGTGCTTGTACAAAGTGTCAGATATTCCACTTTAATCAATATTTAAGGATTAAATCCATGAAGTGCGTCGTGCACTTCCTGCAACGTGACGCCACGTTGCTGGAAGTGCAAATCTCTAACAAATCCAGATTGCTTGAAGAAAAATGAGAACTTGGGACTGGAAAAAAATCGCACCACAACGTTCAATTCCTATTTCTAAATGTCATGAAATCTATCTCCAACGGGAAGATTCAAAAGATTAATTGAAATAAGAAATTGAACTTATGCGATATCCAAAAAGATCGCAATGACTACTTCTCAGATATTTACAGTATAAATTGAAGACTGAAGCAGGCGTTCATATGTAGTGAATCACCTTGAATTTCCTAAGAGCGAAACCTTGTGAAAATCATCTCTACTTTCTAGAAATTCAACAGCAAGCAATCTGCGAGCAATCTATAGTCTTATTAGCTTGTAATAGAGAGAATCACCCGTAAGATTAACCTTGTAAGGATTCAACATACTATAAGTTGAATTCAATTTGCTATTTTTTTATTGATCTTGAGTGTCAGTTTGGGAAGGGTACCCAAACTGAGTTTGAGCTGTAGTTAGAAATAGAGTCCACCCACTGTAAAGGCTTCTCCGCCTATTAAAGGAATGAATCACTAGTGGATTAAAGCTTAGAGACTGTATCCGGGGACTGGAGGTAGGCTAGGGGCCGAACCAGGATAAAATCTCAAGTGTAATCGTTCTAACTCTAAGCGATTAGCTCCATCAGCTTCTGGCTCATTCATCTCTCTCATATTGTCTATTTGCTTATTATCCAACTCGCATTGAGTAATTCTTACTCAGTTAAAGGTTGAAGATAAACTGTCCTAACTGAGCTGAACAGTTTATATGTTTTTATATCACACTCAGCATGCATATAAAAACCATATTGAGTTAACGTTAAAATGAAAAAGAAACAAAAAGTAACCCAGTGTTTGCATTCACCCCCCTCTGTTGTTGTTATTAGCCGGTTTATGGACCAACAAGTGGTATCAGAGCAGTTGCTCAACTTTAAGACTAATAGTCTTGAGTCAGATCCTTAAATGGCATATAATAACTTCAACTCGGGTTCTGGTCAAACAGTTCTAATGAGGGAAGGAATGTCTGTTACCATACCTCTTTTCAATGGTAATCACTATATGTTCTGGAAGAATCGTATGAAGAACTTCATCCAGTCTCAAGTATGTAGGCCTGGCTCGTATTGAGCTTGATCCCAGAGTTCCTACTGAGGTCAGGAATGGTGTGTGTATATCTATAGATCCAGAGGACTACAATGACACTGATATGAGGCTTCTCAAAGAGAATGCCGCAACTATTAATTTCTTACACTGTGCACGTGATCTTACAGAATTTAACAAGGTCTCAGGATGTGAAACATCATGGGAAATCTGGAAGAAGCTGGAGATTACCTATGAGGGGATAAACAAGGTCAAGGAGTCGAAGATAAATCTCATACTGAGAGAGTATGAGATGTTCTCGATGACTGCCAATGAAAGTATTCAGAGTATGAATACCTGGTTCATTAATATTGTTAATGAACTAAAACGACTTGGAAAGGATTGCAGCGAGGAAGAGCTGGTCAAGAAAATTCTCCGCATTCTTACAGTAGAGTGGGATTCCAAGAACTGCGCGATCGAGGAAGCTCATGACCTTAAGACCTACACCTATGATGAGTTGATAGGCACCTTGCTGAGTCATGAGATGTCATTATGAAAGTACTCAAATGATTCCAAGAGATATTAGGGCAAGGAAAGTAAAGCCATTGTTCTCAAAGCAGACTCATCAGATGAGTCCACTAGTTGCGACTCTGATGAAAACATGGCTCTTCTTACAAGGTGCTTCAAACGCTTTATAAAGAGGGATGGGAATTTCAACAACAACAAGAAGTTTCCCAATAAAATCAAGTCAACTTAGCAGTGACGTGGAGCTGAGGAAGGACTAAGGAATGAACTTAATAAGGACATTAAGTGCTTCGAGTGTGGAGAGAAAGGTCACATCCAATTAAGCTATCCAAAGGCAAAGAAGGACAGATTCAAGAAGAGAATCTCCAAGAAGAATAAAGCTCTTGCAGCTACTTAGAGGGATTCAAAAGAACCTTCATCGTCTGATGAAGAAGCCACTTACTCAGCCAATCTTTGCTTGATGGTTATTGAAAGTCAAAGTGAAGACTCAGCATCTACCTCTAGTAGAAATTTTTCCGATGACAACTCTGAAGCTGAGCACGATAAGGGAAAAGCTCATAAAAATGAATTACATTCTGAAATCCTTTGTCAATTAAAGAATTTGCCTAGGCTCTCTTTGATGTGATGAAATTGACTAATAAATCGATGAAACACATCAAAGAGATAGTGAGGAGAAGTGACGATTTGGAAGATGCTAATGCTTCCTTATCGCTTGATGTCCACTTTCTTCAAGAAAAAGCTGAATATCAAGAGTGTGCTATCAGCAAGCTCACTAAGAAATTAGATGAGTTGACTGCTGAGATATCAGCATTGAAAAAGAAAGAGGTCCCTCCTTCGGCCAACAATCAAATTACGAATAACCAAACTCGTAATTCAAAGAGGAATAATTCCTCTAAACAGAAGAAATCGAGCCAACCCAAGACAAAAATAGTGTGCTATTTTTGTGGGAAAGCTGGACATGTCACAGTAATGTGTAGACATAAAAATGGTTATTATGACGAATATGATTGGACAAACACAAGCACTGCTAACAAAGGAGGAACCAGCTCAAAAGCATGGTTACCTAAGAAAACTTAACTGTTTTGCAGGTGAGCCTTAGATCCCCTAATGACTCTCAAATGTGGTACTTGGATAGCGGATGCTCAAGGCATATGACAGGAGATGAAAGCTAGTTCATCTCATTCGAACGTAAGAGAAATGGAAGTGTTAGTTTTGGAGACAACCAGAAAGGCAAGATTGTAGGTTACGGCACTGTTGGCATGTCTCCCTCAATCGAAGAGGTGTCTCTAGTCAAAGGATTGCAGTTCAACTTACTCAGTGTAACCCAGCTCCGCGACAAAGGCAGGAAGGTTATTTTTGACTCAGCAGGATGCTCAGTAATTGACAGTAAGACTAACTCAACCATACTCTTTGCTCTAAAAACCAATAATGTTTATATGGTTGATTTATCCCCTGGCACCTCTAATGTGTGTCTCGTATCTAAGGAGGATAATGCTTGGCTATGACATAGAAGGTTGGGACATATCAATATGATCATTCTGTCTAAACTGGCTAAAAAGCAATTAGTTGTGGGGTTACCCAGCATTAGTTTTGAAAAGGACAAACTCTGCTATGCCTGTCATCTTGGTAGGCAAGTTAAGAAATCATTTAGATCTATAAATCACGTAGTAACTAAGCGACCGTTGGAGTTGCTACACCTAGACCTCTTCGGGTCAATTCAACCTATGAGTTTGGGTGGTAAGAGATTCTCTCTAATAGTTGTAGATGACTTCACGAGATTCACATTAGTAGTCTTGATGAGTAGCAAGGATGAGACCTGTGAATCTTTTGTCAAGCTCAATAATCGGATAATGAATGAACTAGGAGCTAAAATCCATAGAATTTGAAGTGATCGTGGATGTGAATTTGAGAATTCCATTTTGAAAAATTCTATTCAATGCATGGCATTGAACATAACTTCTCTTCTCCTTATACTCCTCAACAAAATGGGGTTGTAGAAAGGAAGAATAGGACCATATTTGAAATGGCTAGATCCATGCTGAGTGTTAACAATCTACCAAAATATTTTTCGGGAGATGCTGTTAACACAACTTGTTATATCTTGAATTGGGTTTTAATTCGCCCAACTCTTGAGAAAACTCCCTACGAGCTTTGGCAAGGGTGCAAGCCTAAGATTGGTAAAAGTGCTTTTTTAAATTGATTCATTCAAGAAGAAGTATATGTTTGCCAGCCTCCAAGATTTGAAGATGCCAAATATCTAGAGCACATTTTCAAACTAAAGAAAGCTCTCTACGGATTGAAGCAGGTACCAAGAGCATGGTATGAGAGGCTGACTAATTTCTTAATCAGCAAAGGCTATAAAAGAGGAAAAGTAGATACGACTCTGTTTATCAGGAGAAGAAAAGAAGATGTGTTGCTAATCCAAATATACGTTGATGATATTATATTTGGAGCAACTGATGAAACGATGTGCAAGGAATTCAGCAAGCAGATGAAAAGTGAGTTCGAAATGTCTATGATGGGAGAACTGAATTTCTTTCTAGGTCTTCAAATCAAATAATCAAAAGATGTTATTTTCATCAACCAGTCTAAATACGCAAAAGAAGTTCTAAAGAAATTCGACATGGTACACTCAAAGGCTATGTCCACTCCCATGGCTACTAACACAATCTTGAGCAAAGATGAGGTTGGAAATTTAGTAGATAACAAACTTTACAGAGGAATCATTGGTTCTCTTCTGTATCTAATTGCCAGTAGACTAGACATACAGTATGTTGTATGCTACTATGCTCGCTACCAAGCTGATCCTAGAGAATCTCATCTAGCAGTTGTAAAAAGAATTCTTAGGTACTTGCAAGGGTCAACTAAAGTAGGTCTATGGTATCCCAATAGTTCAGATTTCACTCTTAAGGGATTCACAGATGCAGACTATGGAAGGGATAAGTTGGATAGGAAAAGTACAATAGGAGGATGCCACTTCCTTGGAGAATGTCTTGTCTCTTACTACAGCAAGAAACAAACTTCAGATGCGCTGAGTACAACTGAAGCTGAGTACATGGCAGCAGGAAGTTGCGTAGCCCAACTCCTTTGGATAAAACAGCAATTGGAAGATTATGGAATCAAGTCTAATTATCTCGAAGTCATGTACGATAACAAGAGTGCAATTGATTTATCTAAAAATCCAGTCCAGCTTGGAAGAATGAAGCATGCTAACATTAGGCCTCACTTCATCAAAGATCATGTACTGCGAGGAGATGTAAAGCTTGAATATGTTCCATCAGATAAGCAGCGTGCTGACATCTTCACCAAACCTTTACAAAGGAACAATTCAATACGCTAAGGGAATTGATTGGTATGACCAATCCACAGTGATGAAGAAGATAGAATTCATCAGAATTATTGACTAAGCATTGAAAATCAAGTATCAAAGGACACGTGGTCAACGTCGTCAAAGTTTTTAAAGTAACGGTGTAATTTCCTATTCACAGGTAAAATTTCAAATCTCTACGTTTTCAAATGACGAGGAAGAGAATTGGAATAGTCACTGTTTAAACTCACCGTTTTACTGAGGTGATTCATTAGATGTTAATCTCAGCGTTAATCATATATCTTAAGCTCAAATTATGCCACGTACCCCCTAAAAATGGGTTTCTGCCTTTATAAGATGATCATCTGAGAGAAGAAGGATTACTTGCTTTGGCAATTTCAAAACCTTTAGAGCATTCGAACTATAATTCTCATTTCCTCAAATTCTCTTGCTTTCTCTTTTCAAAACTCAAATGGCAAAAATCGAAAGTACTTACAGACTCAAGAACACTACTGTGATGAAGATTGTGGTGGACAATCAAGGAAAGACGGAGAAAATTACTTTAAAGGTGGGAAATCGTATCTCCAAAATTACTTTGGAAGACATCCTAGACTTTGGACTAGTCTATGAGGTTGATTATGAAGGTTTTTTGATGAACAAGATGATGCATAGAGTCATCAAGCAATAGCGACTCAGTGCTTTTCTACAGATGGAAGGTCCAGTAGTAACAAGACTCATGAGAGCCTTCTACACTCATTTATACACTATTGAAGGCTTCAATGATGTCTTGTGATGGAGTGTGTAGGCAAGATAATGCTAATCTGTACCAGGCTCATTGGGAGCATTCTTAATATACCCAATTCAGGAACTCAGCTCCAGCGGTCTAGAGATGAAGATGCTGTTCTTGTTCCTAAAAATTGGGAACTCCCCGCAAACTATATGTCCGGGGAGATTGCTGCTAGTGGAATGTCTTGGGAAGCCAGGATGTGTCATGAGTTGGTTATGAAGCAGTTGCTGCCAAAGACTGGCTCGTTGACTAGCTGCACCTATTTCGAAAGGTGTGTGGTCTACCATATGGTAGAGGGTAAGAAACTCAATTAGCCAGTGCTGATACTTCATCACCTGACCAAAGTGACTACCATTTATCACTATAGTTATCTCATATCTGAGATAATGATGGCAGTGAAATTCAAATTGGGTGAGTTTTTGGGGTAGTCCGGTAGATCAATTCTGCCAGTAAAGAAGAAGCTGGAGATGTATCACTTCAGAAAGTTGACCTACAATCGGTGCATGCTAGGTATACCAAGGTATAGCAAAAGCGAAAGCAGAAGTGCATACCGATAGTAGTACTTGTGGAAATCAGTAAGGAGGAAGAAGATCCTTTTGTGGCAGAATTCGGAGATAAATCCAGCTCTGATAATGCTCCCATCTCCACCATCTTTGAGAAGATCTCTTCCACCTCCTCCACAGCTTAGAAGGCTGCTTCCTCTAAGGCCAAGGGGAAGCGTCCAGCCAAGTCAAATAAAGCTCCGGCTCAGCACCAGAGAAGGAAAATGATCGTAAAAACCCGTGCTCAAAGAGAAGCGGAGGCAAAAGTAGAAGCTGAGCTAGTTAAGGAGACAGAGGATGAAGTGGAGGCTAGTGAATCCTTGCGCGAAAGGAAGTACAAAATGGTAGTCTCAGACTCTACTAAGGTGCAAGACGAGGCTAAGAAATACAAGGTAGAGGACCAGGATGTGTCCAATGTAGCTGAGAACTTGGAAGAACTATTTGCTAAGATGAAGGACACTCAGCGCAAGCACTCCTCCACCACAAGGCCACTACCCAGAGATGTGTAGGTGGTGAGAAGCAAGGAAGGTGCTGGGGACTCTATAAATCCCATCACTAAGGAATCTAATCTTCAGGAACCTAACATCCCCACACCCAGCTTTTATCCTGTTGAGGAATTCGCTCTTTAACATGAACAACCTCAGGCTGATCCATCTCCGGATCAAACGGCTAACCTAGAGGTAAATAAAAATCCCACCCCTTCTCCTTCTATTGTAAATCCTTCACCTTTATCTTCTGTCAACTCCTCAGGTTTTACTCCTATAGATCCTGAAACATAAAAAATCTCTTCTTCTTCTTCCACCTCCTCATCTAAGAAATCACCTAGCATCCACATCTCTTCAACCTTTAACAAACAAGATTCCTTTCCCTTTCCAGTTCATAACACTCCAACCTCATTCCCTATACATTCCCAACAAGTTCATTCTTAAGCCATTGTTCCTTCCATACCCTTCAAACCAATTCCTTCTTCTGTAAAAAGACCTTCTACTTCTTTACACCCATACACTACCCCCTTAACCCATCTGGTTAGGGAAGTTCCCAATACAGAGAATTACAATCAGTAGGGAAATGCAAGTGATCAAGCTGCTAAGGCATGTTTTATAGCCCATGAAGCACCTGAATCTAGTAGAAAGCCAGAAATGGTTGATACATCCTTCCTCACGTAGATCTGTGAGTTAGCTAGAAAGTAATTTCTAGCGCTCAGGACTGATGTTGAGTTAGATGGAGTAGTAAGCAAAATGCTACTGACTTAAGAATTGACGGACTTATCTTCTAAGCCTATGGTAAAATTGCAGGAATTCGAATAGCACACAAGTGTGCTTAGTGATTCTCTTTACTTTGAGGAGTTTGAGAAAATCTAGGGCAGCTTGTTGGCTATTCGAAATCACTTGGCAAAAGAGAGTGCCAAAAGCTTAGTTGATAAGATGGCTTTGATTCTGAATGAGTTAATGGAGTCTACAGTATAGCTTGGGGCATCTACTGCATCTATCCCCACGTCTACTGTGTTAGCAAACGTTCGCAGGAAAGATAAAGGGTAGTGTAGATGCTGCTATTGAGCAGCTGAGTCTCTTGAGTACTAACATGGCTACTCAAGTGACACAGATTCATGAACTCGGAAAAGAATAAGCCAAAATAAAGAGGCTTAGTGATCGAAAGATTGACGACCTCACCAAAGAGGTGATAACTACCAAGGACATCAGCCACAACATCATGAAGCTTATGGAGCATGAATCCAAGTTTCTACTTGTTTAGGATAAGAAGCAAGACCTAGTCTTGAAGCTGTTGGAGAACATCTCTTCAAAATTGGACAAGGCACCTGTCAGTAATTTGGATCCTCTCAGCAACAAAATGGACAAGATTCAAAGGGATATCACAGATCACATCATGGAAAGGGTTGAAACTGCACAAAAATTCCTTGTTTCCGTGATGGGAAAACTCTTTCCTAACATGCCTACGCCCAGTATGCCTCCAAGTGAGCCTATCTATCCAAAGACTAGATTGTCAGTTCATGCCAAGCTTGATGAGTGTTCGCAAGATTCCAACTCTAATGACTCTTAGGATTTTATGTTTAATAATCAAGCCAAAAACCTTGTCTCCCACTTTCCTACCGATAAGATATAACTTTAAATTCGAATGGGCATTATCAGTACCGCTTATCTAAATAGGAAAATGGTGACCACTGTAAGTATACAGTAACAATGTAGTTTTAAAAGATATCGATCCCACAGGGAAGGACTAGCTCTAAAGATAAAAACGAGGAAAGGAAAAAAGGAAAATAAAATAGTGTATTTTTGGATTTTAGTTGGAAGGATTAGAATGAAGAATGGATAGATCTATGTATATAAGACTAGATATTCTAAATATATAGTTTTTTCGTATGAAATAAGTATAGCAAAGAAAACATGCAAGTTCAACAAAGTTATTACGTTTACTAAACTAATCTAACATAATATGTTCTATACACTCAAATGTTCAATGATTCATCGCAGAGCAACACATGAAATAACTTTTCTAAATCTAGTGCAAACGAATTAAGATGATATATAAACCTGGACAACAATATTACTATGCTTAGTATGGGTCGCTCTCACATAGCCACATACCATTCCAAAAATGTTGGCTCACTAAATAGCGTTAAAAATCACAGATCTAGTGATTATACACAATCTCGTTAACCCCGAAACTACTCTTAAAGTTAACTCCAAAGCATATAACTTGATTAATATAAGAGACTTAACACGAAATACGCATTATGACACATAGACATATCATAAACTTCGAAACAGAAAGTATAAGTAGAAAGTAAAGCAAAGTTGTAAGGTATGCAAGTGAAAGCTAAAGTTGATCAAATCGCATATACTCTTTAATGGGAGTCGTCAATTCCCGCAATTCCTACGTCCGCTTTGAATTCGGTCTCGGCCCGTACAGAACCTCCGCTAGGATGATATTCTTTGTGAACATTGAACAAACGAATGTTGAAGAACGAAAACTTTTAATGATAAATGATTTGCAAGTACACTTATACAACAATCGCTCAAATATGTAGAGAAATCTAATGATCGAAACAAGGATTCGAATCACTTAAACATTTTCTCGCTAACACTTATAAACGTAGAAAAAACTAAATAATTTCACTCTCTATCTATACACACTGTACGAAACCCTATAATTGCCTCTAATGCTGCCATCCATGAAATTGTAAGGTATGGAGCTATATCTATAGAGTTCAAAGGGTTACGTCTATCCATACGAAGAGTCGTGTCCATTGGTAAATGATTGCATCACTTCATTGTGATTGGTTTATAAGCTTCAATCTTATCCACAATAGATAAGCACCTTTTCATAATTGGTTGACTTCTGATAAGTTTCTTTTCGTTGGTAGTTGATGGTGGTTGATCATTCTTATCTAGCGGTTGGTAGTTAAGAAGATTTGACCAAAAAACCATCCAAGTCGCGACCGCGATATACAAGTCGTGACCGTGAATCTTTATTTGACAATTTTCTGTTTCTGAAGTATATCAAGTCGTGACCACTAATTGTTGTCACGACCATGAATTATGCTTTTCCTCAGAATTCTTCTTGTAACTTCACCGATCTTTGACAGCTTCGATCCTAAGCCAAATCTTTAAGTTCCACGCATCTTTTTGCAACTTTTTCACTCTTTTTACATAGAATTCCACTTTAGATCATTTTACTCCCAAGATTTACCTAGTATCTGCATTTGCATAAAAAAACTAGATACCACGTGAAATCTTTTATATAAAGTATAAAAATGACTTAAACTATAGTGTTTAGTGTGTAAAATTATTATGATAATAAGTGTAATTATACCCATATCAATGAGATAAAATCCAATGTACATGAACTGTCGCAAAAGATTGATGCCCTATTGAGACTAGGAGAGATTGATGGTAAGGATAGAATTCACTTCCAAAATTGTGGCCGCCATCTGCTTGAAAATCTGTGACATTGAGTCAAGGCTGAAGATTAAACTAACAGCAACGGACTTCCGGGGCTTACTACATGTTGGATTCTGATGATATATTAGTTTTGTAAGTTCTGAGTTCAGAAGCAAGTTACCTCAGAAGCCACATAACACATTAGCAGAACTTTGACATCTCAGAAGACGATGCAAATTCAGAAGAACACTCAAGACTCAGAACCTTAAGAAGTTCCTCTGATGAACTGCAAAGGATAACTTAGTCTCTCGGTGCCAAAAGTCAAGAAAGCTAACTTTGCATTTAATGTCGCCACACACTTTGTCCCCAAGTCCACTACAAGATAAAAGTTGTTGCAAAATCAGGAATAAGAATTTCTCTACAAATCTCATCTACAACTACCGTACAAAGTGGACCCCCAAAATCAACCTAACATAGCATGGCGTGGATCAGAGTTAGACGAGCTACTCTAACGGATCGTTAATGTGATCTCTCTTTGGAGGGATACATAGAGGCGAGTTTTCAGTTTTACAGGGATGATTGTAAATCCCACTCGGGATGTGTTTATGTTAAATGGAGGGGTATTTGTTTGGAAGTGTTTCAAACAAGATTCGGCTGTCAATTAAACCACAGAATTTGAGTATATAGCTACTTTAAAAGAGGCTAAGCAAGCTGTTTAGCTTAAGGGATTCATTGGTGAGCTTGGTGTGGTGTCCAACATTGTAAATCTAATAGCGGTCTATTGCGATAACAATGAGGCTATTGCTAAGGCAAAGGAACCACGATATCGTCAGAGAAACATACATATACTAAGAAAGTACCATCTCATTCAAGAGATAGTAGCCAGAAAAGATATAGATTTAGAATACATCCCTACGGATCAGAATCAAGCGGATGGGCTAACTAAGCCATTGACTCAAGTTAAACATAACCAGAATGTTAACGAGTATGGCATGAATCACATAGGTAATTGGCTATAGTGAAAGTGGGAGATTTTTAGATATGATGTATACCCTAGAGTTAATTAGGCCGATATGTGTTAATTAGTTATAATGTACAAACATTTTCGATTATTAATAATAATAATAATTAAGGCATCTTTTTTGCTTATCAGTGTTTTAATTTATTTATGTATCTCACTAGTATCATATATGTATATTATTATATATATGCGCATTAATAAGATAAAGTCCATGACTACTTCATAGCATAAAAGTGCGAGGACATAGTGGGAGTTATGTGGTGTGAGAACTGCACATACATGTTACTATGAATAGTCTAAATATCCCTAGTCATAGTTTCATTGAGACTGGACATCAATGGAATGACAGACTAGCATGTGTAGGCTTACTCCTTGGATTAGATCTAAGCAGCTAATCTCATGAGTTAAAGGTGGTACCTTGAGTTAACACATGAATGTATTCAGGTAATATATTGGAGACTGCTATAAGATTGACACTTGGAAATAACTATAGCCATGTGTTGGTGTCATGTCTTATTGCAGTAGCAATACAAGTATCCTTAAACATGATATATTGGTTACCTTATGTAGAAGTTGCTATACTTTAGGTCATACTTATTCTTACCCTGATGATCAGGATGATATAGGTGATTACGATATGGTGATAATCATATGTTGGTAAGCTGAGTAGTCAAGATGGGATCCATCGCTCCTAATATAATGATATAATGGGAGATGTACCTTAGGGCCCTTGTTGAAGTGACACACTCATAAACCTCTAATCAGATTATAAGATTGATAGAATGGGTTTCCAATCAATCTTTATACATAAGGCGAGTGGTGTTCTTCATGAACTAGTCTAATTCTAGGATAGCTACGGCTTTTACATGAGCTGACACTTAATCCGAGCTCAATAAACTGGAAGGTACTCAACCTGATGGAAGGAGTGTATTTGGTTACTACTGCAGAACCAGATAAAGTCACAGGCATGTGATGTTCCAAGTATCGAGGAATCATACGCCCTTGCTAGAAAGCCCATTTGATCATCTAGAGCTATCAGGTTCTATATCGGTCTTGAACACTGAGCCTAAAGGTTCATGGATGGGAAGCCAAGTTTAGGTTAACCTCTAGCATCTCTATACTTCAGGATCCTATAAGGTCACACTCTTTGGGTCTATATCGGACTAAGTAAATAACCTTTAAACTAGGTATATGCCGAGAATATTTGTTTGTTGAATTCGTTAGAAGAGTTATTAATTTGTTGGATCAAATTAATAATTAAAGGAAATAAAGAGAAAATAGGAAAAATTGCACAGAGCAGAGCAAGGGAATTTTCACGTTACGAGTGGGCCCCCAACAAACATGGGATGTTTGGAGTGGGGCCTGCACGACTACCTCGCGAGCTAAAAAGCTCGCGGGCCTTTAGGGCGCAGGGTAAGCCCACCCACACTAGCGGGCTGCAAACCCGCAAGTGCTGCCCATGGTAGCACTTGTGCGACCCACTTGTGGAATGGGAATATTCCCATCCTACATTGTGTTTTAGGGGGAGTCAAACACTCCCCCTTTCCCTATAAATAGGTCTCCCCTCTCTCATTATTTTACTCTTCAGCTCAGCTTTTCTCCCTGAGTTCGACATCTCTTTCTTCCTGCATTGTGAGAGATACTTCACGAGTTTCTCCAAACAACGAAGAATTCTTTAGAAGGATATTTCTCTTTGAAGTGAGCCTTCTTAGTTTATGTTTTTTGGTTGGTCTTCGAGCAGTCTAGTAGTTGCTGTCTACTAACGGGTTCTACCTCAACGAGGTTTTGGTTGGTGAAGATTTGTGTGGTTCAATCATATAGGCTATCCTAGTTTGGAGGTTCTTGCTAACGAATTTCTACCAAATTTCTCTAAGGGAACACCTCAACCAAAGGGAAAGAGAAGCACATATCAATTGGTAATGTTCTAAACTTAGACTTTAGGTTTCTTTTATTAGTTTTATGAACCTATCAACATCTATTGAACACATTAACTTAGATTATATCAATCATGGCATGCTTAGGAGATCCTTTAGGTTAATTTTAAGTTTTGAAATTCCTCTTTGCGATGTTGTATGTTCAATTACTGTCTTGATTAACCAACATGACCATGGTGCAAAATGAGAAGAATGAATTATCTAACAAGAACAATGACTAGATGGCGAGTTTTCATTGATTATCACAAACCCAATGATGTTACAAGGAAAGATCACTTGCCACTACCTTTTGTTGATCAAATGTTGGAGAGATTGGCAGGATATGAATTCTATTGCTTTCTTGATGGTTATTCAGGTAATAATCTGATTGTCATACATCCACTAGATAAAGAAAAGATTACTTTTACTTCCCCATATGGTGTCTATGCCTATAGAAGGATTCCATTTGGACTATGCAATGCTCAAGCAACTTTCTAGAGGCGTATGATGTTTTTTCCATGATATGATTGAGCAAATAGTGGAAATCTACCTAGATGATTTCTTGGTATATGTAGAAACCTTGTAGTCTTACCTCAACAACCTTAAAGCTTCCCTTATTCATTGCAAAAAGAACAATCTGGTCTTGAATTAGGAAAAGTGCCATTTGATGGTCAAGTAAGGCATTTTCCTTGGTCATCAAGTTTTTGAAAAAGGCATTAAACTAGATCAAGCCATGGTGGAGGTTATCGAAAAGCTTGCTAAACCAACTTCTGTCAAGGAAATGAGGAGTTTCCTAGGGCATGCAGGTTTCTACCGAAGGTTTATTGCTCACCACTTATTTATTGATAAGTTTAATAGTTTGTTCACAAGATTCGGTTATATATCAATGGTGCCAAAAACTTGTTCATGAAAAATATAGGTGTTGTCAGTACCTCTTATCAAATAGAAAAATGATGATAACTGCAAGTATACAATTGCGATGTAGTTTTAAAAGATATCGATCCCACAGGGAAGGGCTAGTTCTAAAGATCAGCAAGGAAGATAAAATAAGAAAAATAAAATATAATAAGGTAAGGTTTTAGGAAAGAAGGGTTAGAATGAAAAAAGAGTAAATATAAGTATGAAAGATTAGAGAATCTAAATATATAGATTTTCCCTACGAAATAAGGGTAGCAGAGAAAGAATGCAAGTTCAACAAAGTTGTTACGATTCACTAAACTAATCTAACAGACTCGTATCTAAATACTCAGATGTTCAATTATTCACCGCAGAGAAACACATGAAATGACTTTTCTAGATCTAGCGCAAACGAATTAAGACTATCATATAAACTTGGACAACATCAATACTATGCTTAGTACGGGTCGCTCTCACATAGCCACATTTAGCAAGTTACCATTCCAAAAATGTTGGCTCACTAA
>CATIWQ010816296.1:0-16570 GCA_949673415.1 Euphorbia schlechtendalii
ATCGTTAACAATATTGGTTATTAAAGTGGGCTTTTTATTTGTTTGGGCTTTTTAGGAGAAGTGCGGCCCAAAGAAATAAGGCAGATGATTTCTGGATGATTTCGGGACCCTGCAAAATGTGAAAAGCTAACAAGGGAAAAAATTATAGCTTCATCATCGAACTCACGAGTCGGGAGTAAAAATCTCGTGCTCACAAATACCTAAAGGAAAATAAAATCCTAGGCATACATCTAAACTGCATCCACAAAGGTTAGCACAAGATATGGCACGTATGTTCAATTTGATTTTAGCGAGGCCCTTGTGGCCTAATTAAAACATCGATGATTAAAGTTGTTATTTTAAATAAAAATAGTTCATTTTTATTTACACGTATGTTGATCAATTTTATTTGTGAAAATGATCGCATGGCATAAGGTGAGGTCTGTTATTCGGGGAATAATTTTAATTCCCTTCGTTGGGGTATTCTAACATAAAAATTAAAAAGAAATCAAAGATGAAGAAGAGAATTACAACATTTACAATGATAAGGAATAAAAATAATTCCTAGTTCCACAAATAAAAATCAGAAAGAGATGAAGCAGATGAAAGCACAGAATCAGCAATTCTAGGAACTCAAAGGCTTACCCTTTCGGTATGAATCCACTTCGGCTTATCCGTTTGATCCCCCGGGACCGTTCCTCGTTCGTTTTGGTTTAGTTGTGATTGAGTGTGGAAAAATAAGTGTTTATTTATCCAAAAAGATAATCAGACTCGGAATCTAAATTTGTTTTAGACCCGAGAATGTCTGAGGATTTAAGAAGAAAAATAGATGAAGAATGATTTGAAAATAATTAAAAGTTGGGATCCAAATGTACTTTGGATCTAACAAAATATTAGAAGAAATGAAAGAAAATATTTTTGTAGTGTTTCTTTGTTTTTTTTTATCTGAAAAGTAGAATTTTCTCTAAATTTTCGAGCCCCCTTCAATCCAAAAAAGTCTCGAATTTATAATAATTCGAGACGGGCTAAACCAAGCTCGTTGGGGAGTTCGGCGAGCTTGCCAAACTCCTCAGCGAGCCTGCGCAGCCTCGCTGGACTCCCCAGTGCTCGCTGGCCTAGCGAGCCATGGGATCGCCCGTTCAGCGATCCCATTTTGACCCGATATTATTTTTTTATTTATAATATTTTTTCAAAATTGATTTTTTAACTGATTTTTATTATGTCTTTTTTTCAAAATTATGTTTTTGACACAACTTGACGATGAGGAACATTCCCATTCGGAGATCTTCAAATAATAAAAAATTATGTGATTCGAGGATAAATATCCCGAAACGCCATCATCATTGAAAGCACGAGCTGGTACAAAATCTAGTGCTCACAGCTGCCCCTTGTGTGATAATCACTGGTTATATAACCAGTATTATCACATAGAATGAGCGTAGGGATGGAGAGAATACCTGACCGGTGTGGTTGGTGAGTTCTTTTTCCCAATTGGTGATAACACAAGCCTTTCTTTCTGGCGCTATGTCTTCATAGGGTTGTCCGTTTCTTTCTTCGAAGTCCCTTGGGTACTTGGTGCCCCTTGTGGAGGGTCGACCATTTCTTTCTGCAGCATCCCTTTTGTGGTTGGCAACCGTTTCATTCTTCGGTTGATAAATGAGACTGTTTCTTTCTTCAGCCATCGAGATAACCATTTCCTTCTTTGGTTTTGTTTTGAATTTCCTTAGTCAGATGTTGACTTGTTTCCATTAACAAGTAAAAAAAAAGATAATGTTAATACATTTTATGATGAATGTTTATGCGAAGCAAAAATTTTTTCCCATTCAATAAAAAATTAAAACATGATGAAGAAATGAGTTTAATGGAAATTCGGGGATGTCCCGAAAATTGCTACGTTGTTTTAGGAGGCTTTTTGTGATGTTGCAATGCTAACTTTTAGGCTTAAGTGGGCCATCATCTTGTTTGTAGGTTCCTCATATGGAGGTGGAGGTTCTTGTTTATCAGGACAGTGTTTCCCCAGCTTTGCATCGTCTTTACTTGTAAATAACGTGATGCATATGTAATGTATGCATGTCTTTATGCATGAACAATATTTATCATATGATGTATGTTCATCCTTTGTGGGTGTTGTGGGCTTTGTTCATTGAAGTGCCTTCTCTTATGTTGGTAGGATTTGTCTTGTTAGGGATTTCATGGATGACTTCCTTAGACGATGACCATGGGTTCGTTGAATCAGATTCGAGTTCAGAACTTGGATCTGGTATGAGGAAATTCTAGATGAGTCGTTGATCCCGCATTGTGTCAGCGATGATCGATTGGAAGCCGTTTGCTTGAAGTGTTAGAGGTATATAATGTCCCATACAGTTCCGAGGAGGAGATGATGAATTTGATATTTCTTTGTAACTAATTTCTGCATAGATTGCCTTTGCGGGTTTTCAATCCACTGAACCTTGTCTTAATTTTTTCCTAGACAGCCCTTTCAGGTTTTCAATCCAGTAAACTCATTTTTCTTTATTTTATACTTTATTTTTTCATTTATTGGATGTTTACTTATGATATTCTACCATTGGCATGTAAGCAATCAAGATAAACATATGCATAAAGCTTAAGCTAAAACGATAATTCATTGATGAATTTAACAGGGGTATAAGTGTTTCAAATGATTAGACTCCTGCTATTGATTAGCCCTCTCAGGTTTTCTAACCAATGTGGGTCTCTCGATGTCCTAAGTTTTGCCTGAGCCACCCTTTTCGGGTTTTCAACTCAACGGACTATTCTTTTTCTATTTTGAAAAGAAGCCCTAATTTTTGTTCAACTAACCAAGTGTTAATTGATAGGCTAATTACAAATTTTTTGTCAGTACTGCTTTTTATTGATTTATTTCTTTCACCTATGCGTGATAGCAATTGTGTAAAACTTGGTTGATTTGATAGATCAGTCATCCTCCATGTCCACGAATTCTGTTGTTGTCTCATTCAGCATTTCTAATCGATTGGTTGGTGCTCATGCCGCTTTACTGGCTTGAGGAGTATGTGATGATGAGTCTTGATCATCAACATTTCCTTCGATGGTGTGATGATTGCCCCACAAACAACAGTGAGCCATGTGAAGGAACTGTTGAAGTGTTCAACGGTCTGACTCCTTTTTATCTTTAGTATTGACTTTTGTTTGATTATCCCACAAATGGTGGTGATCCATTTGATGGAGTTGTTGACTTGTTCAACGATCTGACTCTTTCTTTGTGGCATTACGCCAGTTGAATGGTTGTGATGGAGTTGTTGACGTGTTCAACGATCTGACTCCTTCTTAATGGCATTACGCCAATTAAATGATTATGATGGAGTTGTTGACGTGTTCAACGATTTTCCTTCTTCTTCATGGCATTGCGCTAGTTGTTTGGTACCAACTTGACATTTGGTCTTATTTTAGCTTCGATCCTTTTGATCTTTGCGTGCTTCATTCTCTTGATTGAGTCAGTGGACATTTCATGCTTAGAGATCTTTCCATTAATCTTTCGTCCTTGTATGATGAGGCAATTGCTATCATGCATTGTCTAAGCACATGTATTTATCTCTCACTTTCTCTCAAGAGTCAAATCATTTGAAGTTATTGTAATTGTGGAGAATCCATTTATACCCAAATTAATTTCATGAAATGATGTGTCATGTGTGCTAAAAACATTATGTATATGTTTATGAGAATGTATGATGTCATTAATAGAATATCAAGCAAAGTTCAATTTATTCAAAATTCAAAGGCCACATGGGAAAAGTAGCTAAAAGCTAATTTATTACATAATCATCCCTCATGCTAGTCCCCCCTAGATGTATGAATGGATTTGAAATGCTCCATCCTATCTACCTTTTCAAACACTTCTTGATTGCTCAAGAAGATGTCTGATCAAAACTTGTTCCTGTATGATGGCATTGCACCGTTCAGAAGCTTGGTTATCATCTACGGTAGAGTTAAGCAAGCCCTAAGCCTGACCTGTGTCGCCATCCGACGTGCATAGTAGGATTTGAAGCTCTCACCCTACCTTTACCTTATAGCCTCCAAATGTTTCATTGTGGTTTCCATATGAGAGTTGAAACCATAATGCCCCAACATAGCTTGAGTGAGGCTATTTTAATCGATAGCTATGTCCAGCGGAAGGTGGCTATACCATTGGTTGACCGAGTGGGCTAAGGTGACGATGAAGAGCTTTTCCATCATCCGTTCGCTAACCCTTAATGCCCTCAACACCGTCTGATAATGTGTCAAGTGAGCGCGCAGGTCGCTAGAGGCTACATACTTTTCAAACTACTACATTGTGAAGTTTGGGGGTAAGCTATCTTCGTCCCCAATTGTCGGTTGTGTAGGGTATGTGTTTCTTAGGTGGCCACCGTCAGTGGCCAAGAACTGTTGACATAATTCCACCATGCCAGGTTGTTGGAGGATGGTGTTCCTAGTGTTTGGATAAGAGCCATATTGCCCTTGGGGATATGCTGCAAAATGGGTAGTTGAGGTGCCTGGAATTGTGAGGTGACCGACGTACTCCAGTTAAGAATAAGGTGTTGGTCATTCCTTGGTAGAAAGGCCCTGGTGCGAATGCTGGCTAGACAGTTTATCCAGGGAAGAATGGATTCTGGTTCAGCTGACTTTGTCCAGCCCCAAACTGATAAAAGGTAGTTGGG
Source organism: Euphorbia schlechtendalii (assembly GCA_949673415.1). Classification (NCBI taxonomy): domain Eukaryota; kingdom Viridiplantae; phylum Streptophyta; class Magnoliopsida; order Malpighiales; family Euphorbiaceae; genus Euphorbia; species Euphorbia schlechtendalii. The sequence goes on from CATIWQ010816296.1 coordinate 4,653, forward strand.
GGAATCATGCATGAAGTAGGAGGTGCCCCTATCGGATTGAAGTTGTTAAGGGTGACCTCCGGGCTAGACACTGCATCCTGGACCCTCCCGACATGTTGGCGAATGAGTTTAGCTAGTTGTTCGTTGTTGGAAAAGGCATTCAAGGCAGCTGCAATCTCGACGCTCACCAACGACTATTGAGAATTTTATCCCGTAAGGACAGGGTGATCTTCCCTCATGCCTTCTTCTTGTGTATTGGCCATAACAGTGCATTGAAGTGAATCTGAGTTTGAACCCAAGTCCTCACTTGAGTCAGTGTACGGAACCCCCTCTAGATTGGCCATAATTGGGGAAACGTGGACCAGGCGGTGAGCAGACCTCTTCCAAGCCCCTTTGAAACATGAGCAGAATATTAGACCATGCATGTAAGATTCATGATATGATTCATGATGCAGGTAATGCATGAGATTTTTAATGTTATGGCTGCATTCACATGGGGTTAGCATGCCATGATGTGTGTTGGTCCGTAAACAGGCTAATAACAACAGTAGAGGGGGGGGGGGTGAATGCGAAAATTGGGTTACTTTTTATTTCTTTATCGATTTAATGTTAACTCAGTATGGTTTTTATATGCGTGCTGAGTGCTATACAAAAATGTATAAACTGTTGAGCTCAGCTGGCACAATTTATCTTCAACCTTTAACTGAGTAAGGATTACTCAGTGTGAGTTGGATAACAATCAAATAGACGATATGAGAGAGATGAATGAGCAAGAAGCTGATGAAGCTAATCGCTTAGAGTTAGAACGATTACACTTGAGATTTTATCCTAGTTCAGCTCCTAGCCTACCTCTAGTCCCTGGATACGATCTTCGAGCTTTAATCGAATAGTTGTTCATTCCTTCAATAGGCGAAGAAACCTTTAAAGTGGGTAGACTGTATTACAGAAAGTTTCTCCTTTCTAATTACCGCTCAAACTCAATTAGGGTACCCTTCCCAAACTGACACTCAAGATTAATAAATAGTAGCAAACTGAATTCAACTTATAGTACGTTGAATCCTTACAAGGTTAATACTATGAGTGATTCTCTCTATTACAAGCTGATAAAACTATTGATTGCTTGTTGATGAATTTCTAGAAAGTAGAGATGATTTTCATAAGGTTTTTCTCTTAGGAAATTCAAGGTGATTCACTGTGTTTGAATGTTTGCTTCAGTCTTCTATTTATACTGTAAATTTATGAGAAGTAGCCGTTGCAAACTTTGAGGATATCGCAGAACTTCAATTTCTCATTTTAATTAATCTTTTGAATCTTCCCATTGGAGATAGATTTCAGGATGTTTAGAAATAGGAATTGAACATTGTGGTGCGATTTGTTTTCATTTCCAAATTCTCGTTTTTCTTCAAGAAATCTAGATCTTTGAGAGATTTCTGATGAAATAGGATACTTGATTTTCAATAATTAGCCAAAAATTCTGATGAATTCTATCTTCTTCATCATTGTGGAATCCTCATACCGATCAATTCCCTTAGCATATTGAATTGTTCTTTTGGTAAAGGCTTGGTGAAAATGTCAGCATGCTGCTTATCTGATGGAACATATTCAAGCTTCATATCTCCTCGCAGTACATGATCTCTGATGGAGTGATGCTTAATGTTGACATGCTTCATTCTTCCACGCTAGACTGGATTTTTAGATAAATCAATTGCACTCTTGTTGTCGCACATGACTTCGAGATAATTTGACTTGATTCCATAATCTTCCAATTGGTGTTTTATTCAAAGAAGTTGAGCTACGCAACTTCCTGCTGCCATGTACTCAGCTTCAGCTGTACTCAGCACAATTGAAGTTTGCTTCTTATTGTACCGAGAGACAAGACATTCTCTAAGGAAGTGGCATCCTCCTGTTGTTCTTTTCCTGTCCAGCTTATCCCTTCCATAGTTTGCATCTGTGAATCCCTTAAGAGTGAATATGAACTATTGGGATACCATAAACCTACTTCAGTTGACCCTTGCAAGTACATAATAATTCTCTTCATAGCTACTAGATGAGATTCTCTAGGATTAGCTTGGTAGCGAGCATAGTAGCATACAACATACTGTATGTCTGGTCTGCTGACAGTTAGATACAGAAGAGAACCAATGATTCCTCTGTAGAGTTTGCTATCTACTAAATTTCTAGCCTCATCTTTACTTAAGATTGTGTTAGTGGCCATGGGAGTGGACATAGTCTTTGAGTTTACCATGTCAAATTTCTTCAGAACTTCTTTTGCCTATTTAGACTGGTTGATGAAAATACCATCTTCTGATTGTTTGATTTGAAGACCCAGAAAGAAGTTTAATTCTCCCATCATAGACATTTCGAACTCACTATTCATCTGCTTACTGAATTCCTTACACATCGTTTTATCAGTTGCTCCAAATATAATATCATCAACATATATCTGGACTAGCAACACATCTTCTTTTCTTTTCCTAATAAATAGAGTCGTGTCTGCTTTTCCTCTTTCATAGCCTTTACTGATTAAGAAATTAGTTAGCCTCATCCTCTTAGTTTGGATGTCTTTCTGCAATGTTAGTTTCATCGAAATCTACATGCATAGACTCCTCTAAAAGGCTGGTTCACTTGACATATATTCTATATGCCCTACTGTTAGTTGAGTATCCTAAAAAGATAACATCATCAAACTTAGGATCAAACTTTCCTAATTGCTCTTTGGTGTTAAGAATAAAACATCTACAACCAAAGGATCTAAGGTAACCAATCTTAGCTCGTAGGGAGTTTTCTCAAGAGTTGGGCGAATTAAAACCCGATTTAAGATATAACATGATGTGTTAACAGCTTCTCCCCAAAAGTATTTTGTAGATTGTTATCACTCAACATAGATCAAGCCATTTCAACTATGGTCCTATTCTTCCTTTCTACAACCCCATTTTATTGAGGAGTATAAGGAGAAGAGAAGTTGTGCTCAATGCCATGAGCTGAACATAATTCTTCGAAATGGGAATTCTCGAATTCATGTCCATGACCACTTTAGATACTATGGATTTTAGCTCCTAGTTCGTTCATTATTCGATTACTGAGTTTGATAAAAGATTCATAAGTCTCATCTTTGCTACTCACCAAAACTACCCATGTGAATTTCGTGAAGTCATCTACAACTACTAGAGTGAATCACTTACCACCCAAACTCATAGGTTAAATTGGGCCGAAGAGGTCTAGGTGTAGCAACTCCAACGGTCGCTTAGTTACTACGTGATTTATAGATCTAAATGATTTCTTAACTTGCTTACCAAGCTGACAAGCAGAGCAGAGTTTGTCCTTTTCAAAATTGATGCTGGCTAACCCCATAACTAATTACTTTTTATCCAATTTGGAAAGAATGTTCATATTGATATGACCCAACCTTCTATGCCATAGCCAATCATTATCCTCCTTACATACGAGACACACGTTAAAGGATCCAGGGGATAAATCAACCATATAAACATTATTGATTGTAGAAGCAAAGATTATGGTTGAGTTAGTCTTACTGTCAATTACTGAGCATCCTACTAAGTCGAAAATAACCTTCCTACCTTTGTCGCAGAGTTAGGCTACACTAAGCAGGTTAAACTTCAGTCCTTTGACTAGAGACACCTCTTCGATTGAGGGAGACACGCCAACAGTGTCGGAACCTACAATCTTACCTTCCTGGTTGTCTCCAAAACTGACTCTTCCATTTCTCTTGCATTCCAATGAGATGAACTGGCTTTCATCTCCTATCATATGCCTTGAGTATCCGCTATCCAAATACCACATTTGAGAGTCATCAGCGGATCTAAGGCTCACTTGCAAAACAAATAAGTTTTCTTAGGTACCCATGCTTTTGAGCTAGGTCCTCGCTTTTTTCTATTTAGAGGAATTGTTCCTTTTTGAATTGTGAGTTTGGTTATTCAGAATTTGTTTATTGGCCGGAGGAAGAACCTCTTTCTTCTTCAATGCTGATATCTTAGTAATCAACTCATCTAATTTCTTAGTGAGCTTGCTGATAACATACTCTTGATATTCAGCTTTATCTTGAAGAAAGCGGATATCAAGTGATAAGGAAGCATTAGCATCTTACAGATCATCACTTCTCCTCACTATCTCTTTGATGATTTTCATCGATTTATTAGTTAATTTGATCACATCAAAGAGTGCTTGGGCAAATTCTTCAATTGATAAAGGAATTTCAGAATGTACCTCAGTTTGATGATCTTTTCCCTTATCATGCTCAGCTTCAGAGTTGTTAGCGAAAAATTTTCTACCGGAGGTAGATGGTGAGCCTTCACCTTGACTTTCAATATCCATCAAGCAGAGATTGGCTGAATCAAGTGGCTTCTTCATCAAACAATGAAGATTCTTCTGAGTCACTTCAAGTAGCAGCAAGAGCTTCATTCTTCTTAGAGAATCTCTTCTTGAATCTGTCCTTCTTTGCTTTTGGACAGCTTGATTAGATGTGGCCTTTCTCTCCACACCCCGAAGCACTTAATGTCCTTGTTGAGATCTTTCCTTAGTCCTTCCTCAGCTCCACGTTGCTATTGAGTTGACTTGATTTTATTGGGAAACTTCTTCTTGTTGTTAAACTTCTGTGAGCGGGCGACACGGAGCGGTGGGCCGAGAGCGCGCGAGGTGAGAGGCACGGTCCACCGGGGTGTTTTGAAAAAGAAGAAAAAGCGCTGGGTCGGGGACCCGGGAAAAAGGTTTGAAAGAGAAAAAAAGGAGAAAAACGTTTAAGATCAGTTCGAACCCAAATCCGCTGTCTCTTAGTGTGGAGTCGCCACCTGGATTAGCTCTTTCCAAGAATTAGAGTCCTGTGAAGCTTAACGTCCGGGGGACGGCCCACCAAGACTCAGAGATTTGGGTTCGGGATAAGTTGCTTATTTCTCATTGGATCACATTAAATTACATCTACAGAAAACTGTTTTCTTTTAATTATGCATATTCGCACTTAGGTCATTTTTGGAGTTAAATGCATGATTCGTGTATTGCAAAATAATTAGCCATCCATAAAGCAGAAAAATAAACCATCCACAAAACAGTAAGTAAATGCGGAAAGTAAATGCAGAAAGTAAAAATTACAAGGCTTTCAAAATCGGGGGATGCAACCACCCGCTAACCTATTAATTACATTTCTGAAAAATTGAAATTGCGATACCCGAAGGAAAATTAAAATCCTAAACATACATCTAATCCTAATCTACCTGCATCCACAAAGGTTAGCAAAGGGGATAGCATGTATGTTCGATTTTGGATTTAACGAGGCTCGCCTGACCTAAAAAAAAGAAATCGCGATATTATTTGTTATTTAAATAAAACCGTTCATTTTATTAGCTCATTGGTTGCTCATTTTAATTAATGAAATTGCTCGCATGTTAAAAATTATGGTCTATTATCCGGGAAAATATTTTATTCCCTTCATGGGGGTGTTCTAACATACATCTCCTTATAATAAAGAAAAAAGATGAAGAAGAATTACAACAATTGAAAATAAAATAAAAATAATTAAAATTCTAGGTTCATAGATGAAATCAGAAGAAGAAATCAAACACTAAAAGCACGAGATAGCAGTTCTAGGAACTCAAAGGCTTACCCTTACTTAACGAATCCACGTTAAAGAATCCGATCGGTCCTTGAGAAATCCTCCTCGTCTTTTAAGTTCAGGTAAAAATGTTGTAGTAGAAAGTCCAAAAATTGTTCGTTTTAATTCTTAGAAGCATAGGTCGTTCTAAAGCTATATCTTTTTATCTCAAAATTTTGGGGCCTGAATATCGAAAATGATCCTACTATTTATAGGAAAATATTGAAAAATTCAAAAAAGGAAAGATTTTCCGGCAAGGGGTCTCGTCGAAAAAAAAACTCCGACGAGGCCCCTTGCGGCAGCTTTGGCGAGGCCATGTGCCTCGCCAAAGCTTGGCGAGGCCATGCCTCGCTAAAAGCTTTGGCGAGGCAGCCTCACCGAGCCCCCTTCGGCGAGGTCTGCCTCGCCCTCCTTTGGTGATGTGGATCCCCGGATCAGATTTTCCGTCATGTTTTATTTATTTTTTTATTAATCTTTGAATTTTATTTATTTATTTATTTTATTAATTATTATTTTTTATTAATTTTTCGAATTAAGTAATTTTATTGGAAATGTCCTTTTCGAATTTAAAGACGAGGAGAATTCTCATTCGGATGCATCAGGATACTCGAAAATTGTGTAATTCAAGGATAAAATCCCGGAAAAGCCGTCATCATCGAACGCGCGAGCTGGTACAAAATCCCATGCTCACAGCTGCCCCTCGTGTGATAATTGTTGGTCGTATAACCAGTATTATCACACGAAAAGAGCGGAGGGATAGAAAGAATACCTGACTGATGTGGTCGGTGACTTCCTGCTTTCAATTGATAAAATTGGCCTTCCTTTTTGGCGCTGTGTCTTCGTATGATTGTCCGTTTCTTTCTTGGGCATCATTAGGTGCTTGATGCCCCTTGCGGAGGGTCTACCATTTCTTTCTTCGGTGTCCCTGTTGTAGTCGGCAACCGTTTCATTCTTCGATTGATAAATAAGGCTGTTTCTTTCTTCGGCCATCCCGTTTCCTTCTTCGGTTGTAGTTTGAATTTCCTGCAGATGTTGAATTGTTTCCTGTAACAAATCAGGAAAAGAAAATAATGTTAATACATTTTACGATGAATGTTTTAATTACTTGATTGAGTTTATGCGGAGTAAAAATTTTTGCCCCTTTAATCAAAAGTTAAGACATTGAGGAATAAATGAGTTTGAGAAATATCGAGGGTGTCCCGTGCATTGTTCCGTGGTGTTGAGAGGCTTCCATCGCAAAATAATAAAACAAATAGATAGGTGGGGCCCACTTATTTTCCTTATAAATATGGCTTCACCTTCTTTATTCTTGCACTTTTAATACTCATCCTCTCTTTCTAAACACTTTTGCTCTCCCTTCCCTCTAGCAAAATGTTGTCAAAGGTAGCTGACAGGGGACTCCGCTTCACCCCCAGTCTCGCTCCTCGACCTACTGATGGTCCTGGAGTATTTTCTATTGACATTGACATCGCATACGGTTTGGCGGCGACCGATACTATGCTGGGGTTTACCATTACTTCCCTGATAGATACGCTGGACCTTGGGTTTTCGGCTCAGCCTCACCTATCCCGGATAGAGGTATTTGCTAAAGACACTTTTATTTACCGTTTTTAATGTGATTTTATCCTGTTTAGGAACTAGATTTGAACTGATCCTTGAACCATGTCGCAGAATTTTAATCTAGAAATAATAAACATAGACGAATCTAGGTCCGCCGGAATTTTTTCTAGTGGAAAACAAGAACATCCAGCGAGGGCTAGACCCTTGCCAAATACTCTGGCAAGGGTCCTCATAGGGCCCTCGCTAGAGTCTCTGGCGAGGGTCCTTCGAACTCCTCACCGTAGAAGCCTGGCTAGGTCCCGAGGGCTTGCCAGATTTTTCCAGCGGCGCGCCTCGGGGCCCCGTCGCTCCTATACGTATATATTATTTATCTTTTTATTTATTTATTTTTTTTATATTTTTATTTTTTGAAAAAAAAGAAAGGAAAATAATTAAAACTTGGAGTCCAAACATGTTTAGGACCCGATAATTTTTGAAGAAAATATTTGTCTAAAAGGTAATCAAACTCATATTCTAAATTTTTTTCTTTTAGATCCAAGAATATCTGAAGATTTTTAAGAAATGTAGGAAGAAAATGATTTGAAAATAAAGTTCAGGATCCAAACATGTTTTGGATCTAAAATATTTAAGAGAAATTGATAGAAAAATTATTTTGGTATTTTTCTCGCCGTTTTGCATTTAATTGCGTATTATTTGATTTTGTTTGTAGTCTCCCATACTTCGCCCTACAGGTGGGTATACCACCATACAGACATGGTATCGTCACGCCTCTTTTCACCTAGAGCTTGTCTAGGCCATTGAGGCCACAGGATTTGGTCCTCTGGCGTGATCTTTACGGCCTACATTACTGCCCTATGCAACGTTGATTGCGCTTACTCAGAGGTGGTGAGACATTTCGCACACTTGCCATTTCCCGATCGGGACGGTTACCATTACTCCCTCTGACATTGTAGCAATCACTGGTCTACCATGGGCTGGTACTATGATCCGATTATACGCCTTTTTGGAGCAGTTCTTCAAGGCTCCCACCGCTTGTAACCGCATTAGAGACTTGCTCGGTGTCGACTCCAAAGGCCGATCGTTGAGTTATGGCACGTTGTTCGATTACTGGATGAGTCGACAGTCTATTTCCCAGGCTGAGATTCCTTTGTATGTCCGGTCATTTTTAGCCACCTTGTTGAGTATCATGTTCTTCCCGGTCTCGAATAGTGAGATCAATTATGGGTTGATTGAGCCGCTAGCTGACCTAGACAAGGTTAGTGGCCTTAACTGGCCACGGGCGATCTTAGCTCAAACATATTTTGCTCTTGACTTGGCTATTCGGGGTCGCGTACGGTCGTTACGTTGCTTCCCCATGGTTCTTCAGGTATTGTCTGCTTACCTTAGAAATTGCGTACATCAATTTTTTTATTAATTAACCTCTGTAGTTTTGTAGGCGTGGGCCTTCTTCTATTAGTTTCTTCCAGCCCCGCAGTTTGTTGATGCTCCGGAGGATGCCCCGTGTATGGCCCGGATTTGTTCGTCTTTCGAGGGGGATGTTTTAGATTCCGCTGGCTACTATCATCATCTTTGCAAGTTAACTCTCGAGCAGGTGATAGACCTCATTTATATTGACATGATCACCCTTTTTATCTTCAATTTTATTTTGACTTTGTTGTTCTTTCTTTTCAGGTGGAGCGTAACCCGTGGTGGGGCTTCCCAAGCCAGTGTCTGATACGTGCATTCCACCTGCACCTCCCACCGAACTATTTTGGGCACATTTGGTGATTACTGATCCCAAAGAGTGGGAGGTACTCTTCGAGGAGCATGGCATGAGGCTCTCAGGATGTCACGGTGACTATGAGGCCTTTATTCGGGAGAGGTTTCTCCTGCTTCGTCCACCAGCTCAGCTCGAGGAGGCGCGTCCCCCTTCTCGTGTTAGGGGTCTAAGAGTTGATGGTGGTTCTGGTGTAGGTGCTAGCGGCACTAGAGTGGGATGCCAGGTATAAAATGTGTTAATCTTTTTATTCACGTTGATCTATTTCTGACTATTCGTCTGTCTTCGTAGGAGTTCGCCCCGGAAAAGGGTTTGAGTGCCTGATCTGAATGCTATGATCGAGGGGGTAAGCACATCTTTGTCGGGAGTTGTTGAAGGGAGGTTCGCGATTCCCCTCGACTCTACCTTCTACCTGATGGGTTCCATGGGGACCTCGCGGGAGGTGCCTCTTCCCCCGATCTTTCACACCTTGGCCTATGATCCTTCCGACACTACTCATGTGAGTTTTAGACCACCAGTGATCTTTGGAGACGTCTTGATGTTTGTTTACTCACTCCTTTCCTTTTTTAGGTCATACCTGTAGAGATGGATCGGGTGGCCCACCATTCTTTTGCATTGAGGGACATAATGCTTTCGCAGGATGGGGTCATACAGGTATGTCATTTTTCTTGACCTGTCATATGCGATGCATGAAATGTCATGTTTTTTTTACATACATGGATGTGATTTTCGTGACATATTTTATGACTGTAGGACATGGCGGCGAGGAGTGAGGAATTCAAGCGGTGCTATCAGGAGCTTGACGGTCGCTTCCAGTCATTAGATATCAGCCATCGTAGCCTTGAGGTTAGCCATCAGGAGCTGGGAGTCCGTTATCAGGGTTTGGAGGCTCAACATCAGAGTTTGGAAGCTAGTCACCAGAGTTTGCAAGCTCAGTATCAGGAGTTGCTGTGGTAGATGCTGCAGCAGAGCAGGCTCGAGCAGAATGGCAGGCTTCCACCTCGGGTCCTCACCAGCCTCTTACATTTGATATCGATTCCCTACTTGATGATAGCCCAGATGCTAGGCGACTCTTCACTCTAGAATGGGACACCAGTTTTCTTCACTCTTCCCAGCCTCCTCCTGTGTCCGATTCAGCTGATGGTGCTCCCGGAAGACTGGGTGTTGAGGACCTTGAGATATCCACCATGGTGCCCCAAGATCCGGTGGGTGGAGATAACGAGTAGACAACGCGTACTTAGGAGTTCCCCCTTTAGCTTTAGTTTTAGATTCTTCTTTTTTTTCGAACTGGACTTTTTAGATAGCTCCTCTTTGTAGAAAAAAGAAAACTTCTAATTTATGAAAGAAAAGGGGACTTTGGCCATCTACAGTGCCGGGTCCCCACATGTGGTGTTTTATTTCATGAATACGATTGCTTGCTTGTGAATGTTGTTCGTATATGTATAAATGAATGTTAATGCTAATGTATGTGGTTAAGATGTGTAGGCAACACTGGTCTTGAGGGATTTTCTTTAGCTTTCTTCCTTTCTGACGTCGACCCATAGTGAGCGCCTTAGGATCTTTCTTTGCACCATTCGGGGACCCAATTGGCGGAGGATTGAGAGTTTTGGTCTGCGGGGTCTTTAGTACCTTGCTTCCAGGCTTGTGAATATGGCCTTCATTCGTGCTGCTCTGAAGTTTTGGGATCCCGCCACTCATGTCTTTCGTTTTGCCTACTTCAAGCTTTGGCCCTTGGTTGAGGAGTTTCATGTTATTTTGGGGCTCCCTTTTCCAAAGGAATCAATGCCAATATCTCCGAGACTATCCTTCGCCTTTCCTTCTTTCCAAATTGGAGGTGAGGATAAGCTGAAGGGTTTATGGAACCTGGAGTCAAGTGGGCGCTTTTTGTCAGCTCCCCCTGATGTTGGCGGCTTCCGAGTTGAAGCTATTCTTAGTTGGTGTGAGAATACACCCAGCAGTCATCTGCTTGGCCCTCGATGGTGACTCTACTTCTTCTGGCGGAGTTTGTTTGTGGGGTTAGAGCGATTACCCCTTTCTGTTTACTGTCAGTGATTGACCCACTCTCCATAGGCCTTTCTCCTGTAGCTTTAGCCTTGGCTGAGAGCCTGGTTCACTTGGACGCTGCTTCGGTGAACCTGGACATAGTAGGAGACCATTTTGCCTCACTTGAGGTAATTCTCTTTCCTTACCTCTTTCTTTTATGATTTTAGTTATTTGTTTAACCAAATGGATTAAAGTAGGTGCTTGACTGCTGATCCATTCTTAGGGAAGGCTCGGTATCTCCCTTCACATTACAATCCTCGAGGCTTTACTAGGAAGGACCATCGCTCATTGAGTGAGGATGCTTGGGTTGAGATCCTAGGCTCCTACCGATCTTCTGAGGTTCGTTGGCTCAGCCCTTGGTTGGAGATTCCATTCGTGGTTACTGACGTCCATGATTCTGGTGTTTTGCTGATGGGGCTGTTTGGCGTTACGTCCTATTCCCCTTCTCATCTATGCAGGCAGTACGGGCGTCAGCAACGGGTTCCTCGGTCTCTATGCTTGACTCGTTTCCACGACTTTGGTCCTGACACACCTGATGCTCTATGGAGGCTTTGGGCACGTGCTCGAGTTGTTATGTTGGATTACACCGCCTAGGAGACCACATATACTGACGAATTCTACTGTGGATAGCTTGGTGAGATCAAGGTTCTTCCCGATGCTAATCAGCATTTCATGGTGTCTCGTGAGTGGGAGAGGGATGAAGATGGTTTGGACCCCCTTCCCCATACTTCGAGGAAGTGCGCACGGTGGAATGACTGGCACCCTTAGATCTTATTTGTTTTAGCCATTTGTTTTTTTACTTATGTTTTTGACTTATTCTTAGATTATGAAATTTTTTCAAATTTTAATTACTTGCGATATTCTGTGTGCACAGTATTCATATAAACATAAACATAAATCTTTGCAAACACAATACATTTCATTAAACGACTTTATAAAGGGTACAATTTTTCCAATGATTTGAGTCCTGCCGCTAGT
>CATIWQ010816382.1:0-14776 GCA_949673415.1 Euphorbia schlechtendalii
AATGCGGACGGTTTTAAATTAATGACCGTCCGTAAAAGACTATTTGGACAAAATGGTCAATTATAATTGAATAATTGTTCATAAAACTCTACCTAATTCAGGCAGTTACATTCTTATAACCGTCTGGAAAGATTATTTAGGTAAATTGGCCGGTGATTATATTTTAATAGTTCGTATTGCCCCGCCACCTGAAAAATTATTTAGGTAAAACAGACGGTTATTTAGTAACGCCCTGAAAAGTTATTTAGGTAAAACAGACGGTTATTTAGTAACGCCCGCATTGCCCCCTCACTTTGCTAAAAAATAAATCTTCAATAATCTAATGTTAACAAGGTCAAATAGTAACAGGCGCGTGCAAGTCGCTCAAAACCCCTAGGCGGGATAAATCCGCCTAGAGCAGGGAAAATGTTATGATGAGGCTAGGAATATTCCTGCCAATCTAGACGGAGCTCATCCGTCCCGAGAGTAAAGCTGCTGTAATCATCCAGGCGGGATAAAATCCGCCCCAAGATTAGAAGAAACCAAGTCCGCCCACATCTCAGAGAAACGTCCAGGCGGTCACCAAGCTGAGTCGGCTTGTTCACCTGGACCGACCCCGACACCTCGGAAGCACATAGTCCAATTGAGCCTCTCCATTAAGAGACCTCAATAATTGGAACTCCTAATTCATATAATCTTTATCTGATCAACAAGATAAGAATTCACTCAAGCTAGAACTCTGGTTGATTTGCATTAGTGGATCAGACCATGAGACGTTCATGGAGTATAAAAAGACCTATTGGGTCACCACACAAAGGTACGTATTCTAAATTCACTAAAAAACTCCCTGCCTCATCTCTTAAATCCGATCTAACTTAAGCATCGGAGAGGCTACGCCGGTCACACGGCTAGTCCCCCACAGCGATGATTTTTGTCTTGGAGGAACCATCATACCACGTAAAAGAGGAGCTTTAGGAGTCAACTTCAGTCAGAGAATTAACATGTGGAACCACGTTCTAGGCTTAATTTAACACCTAAGTACCATTACAAGAGTAGCTCCTAACTCCCCACCACTCTCCTTTTCACCACAACACCTCAACCACTCTCCTTTTTCATCTGGGGCCACCACCAATCTCTTTTCACTAAACTTCTTTATCTTCTTATTCGTTTGTATTACTCCTCCATATTTCTCATCCATTTTGAAACTCTCAAAACTCTATCGCCTCCGTGCAATTCTTCCTCTCTTGTTCAATGGCACCGCCACCATCCTCTCCCTCACCACTCTCTTTGTTTACCTTGTTGACCTTATTACTACTTTTGATATGTGGATGTACTTTATGGGTCTATCAAGATTGATATTGTTTTTTGTTGTAATTTGTTATAGTGTTTTTTTTGAAGAATTAGACTGAGCAAGGCAAACTAGAACCGGAGCATCCCAACTAGGTTGGCACCCCCACGAAGCTAAGCACCAGACTCGGCCAAAAATATATTAATTAATCAACAATCCCAAATTACAAAGTATGTTTCTGTGAAGGAAACATTAACCAAGCATCTTATTACATGAGAGCTAACAACGAGCTAGGAGAAGTAAATACATCCAAAACCACAAAGCATAAAGGAATCTTCTTATATCTAAAGAAAGACCAACATAAATAAATGCTTGACGAAAGAATATCAATCGAGTCATCCAACCCCTCGAACACAAACTTGTTTCTTCTTCTCCAAATAGCCCAAGAAATGCAAAGCCAAAGTGCCGTGCTGAACTCTCGTTTATTTCCCATCGAAAAGTAAGACCTCCAAAGGTTCATGAAATCGTAACAAGAGGAGGGCACCGTTAAGGCAATGCCAAACAACTTGAAAGCATCCCTCCAAACATGGTAACTATTCGAGTAATGAATAACCGCATGGTCCATCGATTCAATCAAGTCGCAAAATGGACATTTGTCACTTCCCCGCATTCAGGCACCCTTTTGTAATCAATAGACTATTATTTGGCAGTCGATCTTTGAGCAATAACCAAGCAAAAACTTTACTTTCGGCATCACGTAGCCTTCCAAATCAACATATAAGAGGTACTTCTTGATGATACGTTCGATAAAAAACTTCACAAAGCGATGAGGCCAAGAAGCCCCAATCCACCGAATTCCCCCATCGAACAACATCAGTCCCTGCCGCAAACAGCAACGAAACCCGTTGTCCCCCATTGACTTGCGAGACCGGGAGCTTAAACAACCAAGGACACATCAGTCCAATCCAGCTCCTCAACGCCTCACAACGGTTTTGATTTGCAAACCTAAGGCTTCTATTCCACAATGGCCTTGAGTAAGCTCTCGATCCAAATAAAAGGTTGCACCCCTCATTGACCATACAAGATTTGCGGTTGCAAAGAGCAAACAAATCTGGGAATAAGTCGGCTAGGGACTGATCCGAAGTCCAATGATCAAACCAAAACCAGCTGCCCAACCCATTCCAAATGCGAACGTTGCACTTCGCCACAAAAATATCCCAGTACAAACTGTTTAACATGCAACATGATACAATCCCTTTCTAAACATGTGATAAATCCCATCCCTCAAAATTTCAAATAGATTCCCACGACGTACATCCATAACGTTTAACACACACTTCGTACCACATCGAATCCGAATCTAAAAACCAGGCTTTCCAAAGCCATTTCATGAGAAGGCTCCCATTAATGAGCTTGAAATCTCTAATGTATAACCCTCCTAAATTTTTTGGTAACATAATAGTCTTCCAACCCACTTTGCACGCCCCCCGGGTCATGGCATCTCCTTTCCAAAGGAAATTTCGCATTAATTGAACAAGTTTATCATTAATCTCAACCGGTATTTTAAATAGCGATAATAAATAAATTGGCAAGGATGCCAAAACCGATTTAACCCACACCTCCCTACAACTATAAGACAAACATTGACCTTTCCAAGAAGACAATTTGTTTTGAAACTTCCCAACAAGATTATTCCAATAGGAGATAGGAATTCGTTTATAACTAAGTGGCGCCCCCAGGTATGTAATCGAGAAACGCTCCACCTTGCACCCAAACCTCACCACACACGAGTTTAGGCAAGTTTCATTAACATTTAAGCCCATTATAGAACTCTTACTAAAGTTAATATGAAGTCCATCAATAAGTTCGAAACATTTAAAAGTTCTCATATACATAGGGATTTGATACTCATCTGCCGGAAGGTAACATATTGTGTCGTCTACAAATTGTAAGAGTGATAGATCCATCCCCACATCGCCAATCTTGAACCCCGGAATTAAACCAACTTCAATGCTACTATTAAATAATTATTTCAGCCCCTCAATTGCCAACATGAAGAGAAATGGAGAAATCAGATCGCCTTGCTTAACACCTCTATGTAACTTGATTGGTTCACAAAGTAAGCCATTTATCAACACCGATGTGGTTGAATTTTCTCTACATCCAACCATCCAAGAGATCCACTTGTCATCAAACCCCATCCGTCTCATAACCGCGTCTAAGAATGACCAAGAAACACAATCATAAGCTTTCTGAAAAGTCAAGCTTCAAGATCAAACATGGCTGCCTACTACGGTGCATGTGATGCACAATCTCATTCGCGATGAAAGTGCATTCGTGAATATTACAGCCCCTCAAAAATCCAAATTGGCTTTCTGAGATTAATGAGGGAAGTAACAGTTGCAATTTCTTAGCAAGGAACCTTAGAGATCAATTTGTACATACAGTGAACAAGAGCAATCGAACAAAAATTCGTCAACAAAGATGAACCGGGGATCTTGGGAATTAACACCGTAAATGACACTTTCAATCGTTCTGATAGCCACGAAGACTCGTAAAAATCCCCAAATAACTTCAGAATTTCATCCTTTAGTACATCCCAAAATCTTTTATAAAAAAAGAAAATTAAATCCGTCGGGTCCTGGAGCTTTACCTTCACCGCACGAATGAAGCGCCGGCAAAATTTTCACTTCTGAAAATCTCAATGTCAATGATGCTATGTCCTCAACTCCAACCCGCCTAAAGTTTAGCCCTCAAGAGAAAAGGCAATCGAACCTGGTTCAACAAAAAGGTCTAAGTAAAACTTGCGAATGGGCTTCGCGATTAAAACATGGTTATCGATCAACTCTTCATCGATAATTAGTTGATCAATCCTATTTCCCCACAACCGGGCAGCAGCTACGTGATGAAAAAAAGCCGTGTCTTCATCACCTAACACCGCCCATTTAACCCTTGATTGTTGGTGTCGTATTTTCTCGAAGCTCCGACGACATTCAAAGAGGCTTGACCGCACCATATGAAGTTCCAAACCAACCAAAGAGATAATTAGCCAAGACGCCGTAGATGATGTCAAGTCCAAAAGTCTCTTTTCCAAATTCTTAATATGTTGTTCTAAGCCACCGAAATTTCTAGCATGCCATGGTTTGATCAAATCCTGAAGACAGCGGAACTTTTGGTCAATGTCAAGGGCTGCCGAACTAATGCAAATGTTCCGCCACCCATTTGTAATAAATGGCAAAAAACTTTCCACATCCCACCAACAATTTAGCGATCGAAAAATTCTCATATGACACATAATAGCATATCCTCCCTCTCAACGATAAACGGAGTCAACTCGAGCCAAAGTAAATTCGTATCAGTGGCATTATTATTCCCATACACACAAAGAATGTGCAAACTAACTCGATCAAAGGACACGTGTAACATGCACCACCTATGCGATGAGTGGACAATATTTCACTTAACCAAAACCAAATTTCATGAAACTACATGGCCCCCTGATAGTCCATCAATCGATATACAATAAAATTGGAAGTCATTGTGGCCCCAAAATTTACAAATCACAGAATCCGAGACACCTCCCACTTTGGTCTCAATTAGAACAAACAATTTTAAGTTCTCCTTCCTAATCAAGTTGCAAACCAACTGTTTCTTACCTCTGTTCATCAAACTGCCCCTACAGTTCCAAAATAAAAAGTTCAGAGACATAAAGATGATTCAACAAACCTCAATTGAAACCCCAAGCTCAACTCGTATGCTTATCAAGAGCGCCTACGATCACCTCCATTTGATCCCTCTTGAAAAGACCCAAACGTTCCCCCACTTCAAATGTCAAAATATTCTCATTTTCTACACTCGCATTCTCGTGTACCTGGTGCCAAATACGGTTCATGTTAGCAATATCCGGTTCTGACGAACTTAATGACACATTAATCGTATCGATTGCATTCCTTATTTCCTTAATAATTTCCTCTTCTGAACTGCTTGGGCTACCTGCGGAATGACCATTCTCAGATTCTGGGACCACGCTTAAGTTTATGCAAGGTAATCCACCATCCTCCCCTGTAGTGATCGAATCACTAGCCCCTATAGACTCCGTGGACCTGTTATCCCTATCTTCGGACGAATCCGAGTCATCCACTTTCCTACAATCACATTCATACTGACATCCAACACCTGGACGTAGATTAGTATGAACAACAAACTCAACTGACCCTAATGCAATTCGTAAGATCCGGTAGCGCGTACCCAACGGAACCGAAACTAAACAGGAAACAACATCCAGGCTATCAGGCTTATCCAAATCGCAATCTAAAGCTACCAATCTCCCAAATATTGCTACTAAATTACGAACTCAAGATTCGGAAATGATTGCTGACGGGATTCCCATGAGGTCAAGGTACATAATACACTCTGCTATTGAAAAGGAGCTCGATAAAAGTTGCACATTGGAGATAAAATGTTGCACTGCCCGCTATTCACCGTCAATAAACTCTTTCAGTTTAGCTTCCATGGCAAATACCAATTTCACATTGTTACCACCGACCGGGGTAGCAAACTCCAACTCAAAACCTTTGTCATAGAGGACCTCAAAGATATTACAAATATGTGAAATAGTAACCAATTGCACCAGCAAGCCTTACGCTTCTAAATAGCCCCATCCACCACTAAGTCGTTGTGACCCTAGTGATTTACAGATCCCTCTCCAAGGCCCACATCATCCCGTCCTACCTTCGGCCTCTCCCTTTGATGCGAACCATTCATCACCACATGCGCATAGGACCTACGGTCCCTCAGACATTCTCTGCAAAGGTTTTCTGTCAGGTTGCTCAATTTCTTTCTTTATCTATCTTACTATCAATAGTCTTCCATACCTGGCCTTAAAGGCCCTTAAGCGAACAACTCCAATGGTAACCGCATTCAAATGATAAAGAGCTTCGTGAAGTGGTAAGGATCCATCCAAATTCAGAAATCCAAAATTTAAATTTCGAGCATTCCGCTTTTTCACAACATAGACCCAACCATAAATTCCATATTTTTGAAAAATTCTCTTCATAGCTAGCGAATCATACCTGTTCGGGAAGTTCTTGAAGTAGACCCTATATTGGTCTGACTGAATGTCCTTGTTAATGGCTTGAACCAACTAAAAGCCAGAGTTATTACGACTTGATAATGGGGCTCGTGATTGCGTATGAATTGGGTTGGGGTTTAGAGGGGGGGGGACTGGAAACGGTGGCTTGGGCTGATTTGATGATGGCGGTTAGGCTTAGAGCGATGGCTAGGAGCACGGCGACTTGGACTGGGTTAATGGTGGCGGCGGCTAGGCTCAGATTGGTAGCTAGGGGCATAGAGGCTAGCTTGTGGGCGGCTTAGGGTATGGAGTGGCTCCATTTTTTCAAATCTGTTTATTAAATAAACATGAATGATGACAGAAGCGTATCTTCATCGGCACTCCATGCTCCTATACTTAGATTTTTCTTTTATGGGAAATTGTAATTTGTTATAGTGTGTGTTAGTATTATTTTAGAAGCTAATGTTTCCTAGTGTTATTGAAGATTGATTCATCTTTGTGTTAGTAGTATTCTAGAAGTTAATGTTTCCTAGTGTTATTTTTTTGAATAAAATTAGGGACAGGAAGAAAGAAGCGAGGGTGACATTAGTCCCTCAGTGAGAACGTCGCTTACGGCCCACACCCGGAGGCAGGCCAAGGCATTAACACCATAGGGGACCCACCCTTCCCCACTCCTAACAACCCCCCTAAACCTTTATTAAAAATAAAAATAAAAAGTTTGTTACAAAAAGAAGAAAAGAAAAGCAAAACTTATGGAAAGACTAAGCTACACATCTATCGAAAGCGATAATTACACAATCCATTCAAGTCATGATATATCATGCCTCGATAAAAGAGAGGGACTTCTAGCCATTCCGAGCTTGTTTGAGAAATACGACCATGATTAGCTAGAGCATCTGCTATCATATTTCCTTCTCGAAACACATGCGTAACCAATAAATGCATCGATTTCATGATCGATAGGCTATCCATCCAGGCAGCCCGTAAATGCCAAGGAACTCTTATGTTCTTCGTCCGAAGAAGTTGAACAACGAACGTCGAATCGCTTTCAATCCACAGACGATTCCATCTTTTGTTTACCATGATTTTTATAGCAACGATCGCCACCTCCAACTCCGCAACATACGCAAAAGTCATTGACCTGTAGAAAGAAAAACCATAAATAAAATTACCGTTAGCATTCTGAAAGACTCCCCCGCATCCCGAAGGTCCTGGAGTCCCCTCCGTTGAAGCATCGGTGTTGACCTTCAACCAGCCCTCTAACATCCGAATCCATCTTACTTCGATTACCCGAGGTGCTTTATGAAGACGAGGAGTGATACTAAGACTACTAAGCGTTCTTCTTTCTGCCTCTGAGTTCCAAATTGAGCCAAAGCTGATATTATCAGTTCTACGAAGAATTTCCCAAAGTTTTTGAAGGGAGAGATGAATATTGGGCTGCTCTTTGTAAAAAATGCACTTATTTCTTGTGAACCAAATGAGCCAAACTACATTGACAATTCTAGAATTCCACAGCACCTGAAGTTGGGGACTGAACTTATGCATAAAGGCTGCTATGAGTACCTCCACGATGTTCGAAATGATGCTAAAGGATCTCCCAAACAGCTACTGTAAAGCTGTCCATATTGACCAAGCAAAAGAACAAGTTGTAAAAAGATGGTTTTTATCTTCAACATGTTTCTTGCAAAGGCAGCACATCGAGACAATGTTAATACCCTTGCGGATGAGAACATCATGGGTGGGAATATGCCCTCTAATCAATTTCCAACAAATAATAGAATGGGAAGGAGCAATGGTTGAATGCCATAGTTTCTTCGAAAATGAACAGCTATGGTATTGTGGTTGCAACCATTGATAGAATAATTTGACAGAGAAGTTACCATCACTAGCCGGCCTCCAATAAGCCACATCCAACTTGTCACTCGAGAGCTTGATATTCATAATTTGCTACCGTACAGGTGGCGAAATCTCCACCGACAGATCTGCCCATGAACCATCCTGTATAAACTGCTAAACCGTAGCTGTCCTCCTGGCACATTCAGCCTTTGGCAGACTTAGAATTTCCCTGAGAGTCGGTGATATCCACTTGGAGTTCTAAAAACTTAAAGCAGATAATTCGCCAATAAACCAACCCATGTTGTTCCGTATTAGACCATACACATGCCGCACTGAATTCTAGATGCTGGAATTGTTTATCCACTCGCTAGCAAGATCATTCTTCAAGAAACAATTCCTCAAAAGAGGAAAGAAGCTGCCTCTACAAGTAATCAGCCCCCATGCAAGTTTAGCCAACATTGTAGTGTTTATATCTTTGAATTTTTTCAAACCAATTCCACCCATTATAACTGGCCTTTGACAGATTTTCCAAGGGATGGTAATTAATTTCCTTTTTTCGATGTTACCGGTCCAAATAAAGTTCCTCACCGCTCGTTCAAGGCCTTTGACTAATGATTGGGGCTATTTGTACACCATGAATGAATGGAGCAAAGAGCTATTAATAACTGATTTAACAAGAACTAAACGACCTGCCATGGATAAAGAGCAGCCCATCCATCCCGTAAAATGCTGCAAAATTTTGTGGAAAATCGGCCTCAAATAAATAGCCTTCGGTGTACCACGGAAAAGAGGAACTCCTAAGTATGAGAAGGGGATATTACCTATAGTAATTCCTATCAAATCTACCAAGTTATCGGCTCTAGCAACCTGAACCGAGTCCTTGAAATAGATAGAAGACTTGCTCCAATTCACGTGCTGTACCAAGTTGGTTCCATATAATTCAAATCTATCTCTAATCACTCTCATATTAGACATTGTGGCCTTGCAAAAAACAAGGATATCATCCGCATATAACATATGTGACGGAAAAAATGCCTCAGAGGTATATCTCATGCGGCTGATATTTCCCGAATCCACTAGGGACAGCAGGAGCCTACTCAAGAGGTCCTCCTCCAGGCAAAAGAGCAATGGAGAGAGTGGATCCCCCTGATGCACACCCGAAGTGCACTTGAAAAAACCACGCTACCCAAATGGCGTAAGAATAGAAAGTCTAGCCGAGGTTAAGATACTACGAATCCAGCCAATAAAAATTCCATTAAAACCGAATGATTCAAGCACCGTAATGAGGAAATTCCAGTCAAGAGTATCAAAGGCCTTTCGAATGTCAATTTTTAACACCAAATTGCCACTGAAACCTCTTTGATTTAAAAGATTAATACCTTCCTACGCCAGAGCGATGCACTCATGAATGCTTCTACCTTTAATGAAACCAAACTGATTCTCCGAAATAATCCTCGCAGCAATGACATTCAAACGGTAAGCTATGATCTTCGTGACGATCTTAAAGATAAAGTTAGACATGGAAATAGATCGAAAATCCTCCACCTTGTCCGCACCCTCCTTCTTTAGGATAAGAATCATCAAGCTAGAATTCAGTCCTGGTAGCATATGACCCGTGTCAAAGAATTGGTTGACAGCTCGACAAACATCAGCCCCAACGATGTTCCAATATTTCTGGAAAAATATTCCCGTAAAACCATCCAGACCTGGCACACTCCTGGCATCCATGGTAAAGACCATTTCCCTAATTAAATCTAAGCTTGGCTTGGCAGTTAACAATGCATTCTCCTCAAGAGTTACTCGGCTAGGAATAACTGACCTGACCAACTGCGGATCAACCTAAATAGAGTGGTCTGCTGTGAAAATACGGTTGTAATAATCAACCATGTGTGCTGAAATAAGCTCTGCGTCCATAGATAAAATGTCATTTAGAAAAAGAGCTTTGATTCCCGAAGCAGCCCGACGAATATTCGTAGCGCGATGGAAAAAATTCGTGTTCCTATCTCCCTCTTTAAGCCAACGAGCACCGCTCTTTTCTTTAAAATAAATTTCCTTTTGTCGAAGATGAAGTTCAAGTCCTGAATGATCTGCCATCTCCTCCAAGATCAGATCATCATTCAAACCACTCGTTGAAATCAGGTTTTGAATATCAAGTAAGGCTCTCTCACTATTCCGAATATTAACGTCAAAGTTCCCAAAAACTTCTCTATTCCAAGTTCTAAGAATTGGCCGAAGCATCCTTAATTTAAGCATGAGAAGCTGCATGGGAGGGAGTGAAGGAAAATTGCCCTGCCAAAAATCTTCAATAATATTTCGAAGTGAATTGTTCGTGATCCACATGGATTGAAAGCGAAAACATGATACTCTTTCCTCACCCAGTGAATCCAAAAAGAGTAAAGGATGATGGTTCGAGCAATGACGGGCAAGTACCGCACAACTATAAGAGTCAGAAAAATCTGAGAAATCCGTGCTAACTAGAGCCCTGTCTAAACGTGATTCAACCCTCTTTCCCCCTGTTCTGTTTTTATTCTAGGTAAAGAAAGGTCCTGCTGCCTCAACTTCAACCAATTGCGCATCATTAATACAAGTCCTAAAATCATGACATCAAGTGGTATTTGGAGAATTCCCAAGCTTCTCATGGAAGCCCAAGATTGCGTTGAAATCCCCTAACCAAATTGAATCCATGGAGGCAGTCCTTGATCGAATTGAATTGAATAAATCATGACGTTGATTTAGATTCGTACTACCGTAGACAAAGACAAAATTCATTTCCATCGCATTTCTGTGTAAACAGACCTCAACCAACTGGTCCGTGGTGAACGTAACATCAACCTACCAACCACATCTAGAGGATTTGAAAACCCACATCGTAGGAACCGACTTATCATTTGAACCAATCATAGTGAGACCCTGACGTCACCAAAAAGAAGGTGCAACTCTACTGAACTTAACCATCAGCTAAGTAAGACATATTAACATTGGTTTATAATCCATAATCAAATTCTTAAGATAAAGTTGGGTATCCATGTTGCCAATACCCCTACAATTCCAAAAGAGAACAGTCATTGAGTGTACCTTCCAGAAGGATGTCGCATCAGTCACGATGGGGATCCTTTAACCGCATTCTTATTCCTTCTACGCTTTGCAATCTGCTAATCATTAGCCTCCTCCCTTTCAGATATGTCAGCCCAAGACTCTCGCAAAGGTGTTGATTCTCCTACCTGCTTATTTTCCTTCAGATGTACTACTAGGTTGATGCCGTTTGGATCCTCAATTTGTTCCCGTTCCTGTCTATTCAGATCAGTTTCCATATTGTTAGTCACAGCCAGTGCAGTGATATCATTACCGATTATCAACTCATCCATGTCTTCTGCCTGACTGTTATTCACACTCTCGCTATCCGATTTGTCAAATTCTGATTCATGATCCATATTCACCAGTGGCAGTGGCCTCGAAACATCCCGATCAAGACTCTCCCTCATCGACGTAAAGACTTTCTGAACAGGAATGTCAGATTATAATCTCTTCTCTAAGCTTTTTTACGGTGGTTTACTCCGAGAAAGTAACTCCAGCTTTACGGGTGGATGGGAGCTGCTTGGGTCCTCCTTCTCCATTCTCTTTTATGCAAATTTCTTCTCTTTGTCAGCTCTATGTAGCTGCTCTGTTGTAGGCCTAAAGTTGCGTCTGCAATCATAGGAGCGATGGCCAACCAAGTTACATAGCTTGCAAAAGGCCGGAAGATTTTCATATACCAAATCAATCCATATCTCACTATCTTTTCTTTCAACTCCAATCTTGTTCGGGATGACGTTGGACAAGTCAATGTCAACTAAAACCCTAGTATAATGCCCAGAGGTTCCTTCTATCGTTGCTTTATCAACTTGAAGAAGAACTCCAAAACAGCTCGTTATCTCGGCCAACATTCGAGGATCCCAATACACCCATGGAAGTCCTTGCAAGTGTACCCAAACTTGCGCGTTTGTGATGTTGGCCGCATAAGGGTCAAAATCTGCCACCCAGGGTTGCAATCTGAAAATTCCGGGCTTAAGATTGACGCTACCCTTGCTCCAAACCAGATTCTTGCATTCCAAAGAACCAAGCATCAATTGAAAATTGATTCATCTTTGCCTCTTGATTTTTCTCATGGTTTTGTATATGATGTGAGTTTACATTTCAATTGGTTTCAGGAATTCGGAAAGCCTTCTTCTAAATGAAATCTCAGTCAATGGTATTTTACAGGGTAATCCGAAAGTATTCAATAATTGTTATATTTTCATCATTTGCCTTATTTAAATCCCAACGGAGCCAAGCTAAACCCACGAACCTGTTGTGTTCAATAACTGTTCTAAAAAATATAATACAAGATTCATCTAACACCTATTGATTTTTATAGGCAAATTATTATATTGTGATTTGCTTGATATGTTGGTGGGATATTGTGACTATACTTTAATTAGATTTTCTTTTCTTGAATAGTCTATATGAATAAAGAGAAAATGGATCGAAGATGAATGTATATGAAACATACTTCAATTAAGTACTTTCAAGGTATCGATGGGTTCATTGCCGCTGCCCTATAATACAAGTAAATAATAGGACTTGGTATTCGTTATCCTTGTTATGATTGCAATAACATAAGGATTTCAGATAGCATAGCTTTATTGGAAGATCACTTAAATCATTGGGGATTTACAATAGGGTACACAAGGTGGATATGGCATAATAAAGTAATAAATATTTCAGAGAGCTCAAATACACCCATAAATGAGACAATAGTTGATTCTTTTGTTAGAGATAGAGATATGATGGACGAAGATGATAAAATTGATGAAATTCTGCATGATATAGAAAATAATTTCATAGAGAATCCCAACATGTTTGAAAGTATTCTTATATCAAATATAGAGCTATTTTCTGGCAGTGTTAAATATACAACACTATTAACCATCCACAAATTTTTTAATTTAAAGACAAGACATAGCATCATCGATGAATATTACAAGGAATTGTTGGATGTGTTGAAAGACATGTTGCTAGATGGGAACACACTTCGGAACAACTTGTACAAGTTAAAGAAACTCATGTGCCCTTTAGGCTTGGAGTTTGAGAGGATTCATGCATGTATAAAAATTTGTGTCTTGAATTCAAATGAGTATGTGAATCTGGAAGGTTGTCTTAGGTTCAGTTCAAGTCATGTACCAGCGAAGGTATTGTGGTACCATCCGATTATATTGAGAATTAAACATCTTTTATCATATGAAAAAACCGCACAACTATTGAAATGACATCGTGATGCTAGGAAGGATGATTAACACATGAGGTAAAATGCTGATTCTCTCCAATGAAGAAGAATCGATGACAAGTTCCCAAAATTCGGTAGTGATACTCGAAACTTGCATCTTGGTTTATGCATGGATGGGATGGATCCATTTGGAAGTTTGAGTTCCCAATGGAGTACGTGCCTTGTTGTTTTAACTATATACTATTTGCCTCCTTGGTTGTGTATGAAGTGCAAGTACCTTATGTCATCACTTCTCATCTCTAGGCCCAAAAGACCAAGAAATGACATAGATGTATATCTTGTTCCTTTAATTGACGATTTAAAGTTGCTTTTGCAAGAAGGTGTGATGGTTTTTGATGTATCCAGTAGATCTAATATTACTCTTCATGACATGAATTTTTATCCTATAAATGACTTTCCAGCTAGTGAAAAATTTATGTGGTTACTTAGTGAAGGGGACAAAAGCATGTCCAATTTGTGCAGATGGCATGGAATCGATTCATCTACAAAACTTCAAGAAACATGTATATATAAATCATCGATGCTTTCTCTCTATGACTAATCATTTTCGATTGAAAGGAAAGCTTCTAATGAATAGGTAGAATTGAATAAGGCACGAGTTCCTTTGACAATAATGCATTTTTTATGAGCAGGTTATAGACACTAGAACAGAGTATGGTAAACTTTATAAGAGTAAGATTGATGGCATATAGAAGAAGAGGTCAATCTCTTAGGATCTACCATATTGGAAAGATTTAGAGGTAAGGCACCACCTTGATGTCATGCATATTGAAAAAAATATTTGTGATGATATTGTTGGGATGCTTCAATACAAGCCTGGAAAACAAAGGATGATTTAAATGCAAGAGAAGACATGGTTGCAATGGGTAGAAAATAGTTAAATCTTGAAAAATGAGGCAAGCACACATACCTTTCATTAGCTTGCCACACTTTGTCTAAAGTGAAAAAAACCTGCTTTTGTGGGTCTTTAAATAGTTTAAAAGTACCTGCATGTTATTGTTCAAATTTCAGGTCAATTGTTTTGATGAGTGACTTAAAATTATTATGAATGAAATCATATGACAATCATGTTCTTTTGCAACAATTCTTACCAGCCCCACTTTGAGGGACTTTACTGAAGTATGACCAAACTCTCTAAGTGAAGTTTCATTTCTTGCATATCATTAACTGAAATATTTTTCTTGATGGGCCTAATTGATGGGCTCTCTCCAGGCATCAAGTCACTAGACATTGTTCACACACATAGTGTGAGTGTTTCGCTGATGGTTTTACATCTAAGACCTCTATTCATTGAATGCTC
>CATIWQ010816792.1:0-10808 GCA_949673415.1 Euphorbia schlechtendalii
AGAAGAAAACAAAGTAAAGTTGTAAGGTATGCAAGTGAAAGCTAAAGTTGATCAAACCGTATCCACTCTTTAATGGGAGTCGTCAATTCCCACAATTCCTGCGTCTACTTTGAATTCGGTCTCGACTCGTACAGAACCTCCACTAGGATACTATTCTTTGTGAATCTCAAATAAAAGAATGTTGAAGAATGAAAACATTTATTGATAAGTGCTTTGCAATTACACTCATACAACAAAAGCTCGAATTTGTGTAGAAATATAATGATCGAAATAGGAATCGAATCGCTTATGCATTTTTCTCGCTAAGACTTTGAACGTAGCGAAATCTATATAATTTCTACTCTCTATCTATGCATAGACGTCTAACATGTATCACCAACTATCAATCCACTCTCCTCTCTCCATTAAATTGGTTGAGTTAGGAGCCTATTTATAGAGTATGAAAGGTTGCGTCTATCTAAATGAATAGTTGTATCCATTGGCGAAGAGTTGCATCACTTCAATATTATTGGATGCAAAGATTCATCCTCATCCATGATGGAAAGGCACCTTTTCATGATTGGTTGACTTCCAAAAGGTGTCTTTTCGGTTGGTAGTTGTTGGCGGTTGATAGTGATTGATCGTTCTTATCCGGTGATTGAAAGAAGAGAAGAGTTGAACAAAAACAGCCAAGGTCGAGACCGCGATCATGAATACTTGGTTAGGAACTTTCCATTGTGAAAGTTAACAAGTCACGACCGCGATATATGCGTCACTATCGTGACATGCCTTTTTCACATAATTCCTCTTTGCGATTTCTACAGATCTTAGAAATCTTTGATACTTTGATAATTCCTTAAATTCCATGCATCTTTTTGCACATTTTTCACTCTTTTTCCATAGAATTCCACTTTTGTTTATTTTACTTCCAAGATTTACCTATTATCTAAATTTGCATAAAAAACAACTAAATACTACGTGAAATCTTTTATATGAAGCATAAAATGAAACAAAACCATATCATTTTATATTTGAAAATGTCATGATAATAAGTGTAATTATACACTTATCAGTTCCTGGGATAGATAAATGATGCCATTTACCATCTTGAAAAGATGTGATGAATTGAATACTTTTTTTCTATTCTAATTTTTGCATAGACTGCCCTTGGAAGTTTTCAATCTATCGAACATTGTCTTAATTTATACCTTGATCACCCTTTTAGGTTTTCAATCTAGCTTACTCATTTTTGGAATAGACTATCATTTTCAGATTTTCAGCCTAACTATTTTTTTGTTTATGCAAATTTCTTACGTTACTTGCGTAATTTTGAAACACAACATACATGTATCTAATTATAAATATACATGTAACGATTCAAAAATAATGAAATTTCTATGAATGAAAATAATCGGGGTACAAAAATATCCAACGATTTAACCCCTATTGCAAACCCACCCTTTCAAATTTTCAAGTTGATAGCATACTATCTTCTCTTATAGTCATATTTTTCCTAAAGCGCCCTTTTCGGGTTTTCACCTTGATGAACTAATTAGCAAAAGAATACCCTAATTTTTGCTCAATTGTATGAAGATGTTTAATTAAAGGGCTTGTTGGATGAATATCTTTTTTATGTGCT
Organism: Euphorbia schlechtendalii; assembly: GCA_949673415.1. NCBI lineage: Eukaryota > Viridiplantae > Streptophyta > Magnoliopsida > Malpighiales > Euphorbiaceae > Euphorbia > Euphorbia schlechtendalii. Next base: position 1,619 of record CATIWQ010816792.1, read on the forward strand.
GCTTTTCTATCATTTAATTCTTTTCCCTAAACATTATAACGCTTTAGCCTATCTTAACATATTGGGTTCACGAACTCATTGTCATCCATGTCCATCACTTTGACCACTCATTTGCTATGGACCTTCTTCATCACAAAAGGGCTTGAACTTCCCCCTAGCGTTGACATTGAATGGTTTCAGCTACTTTAACACCAAGTCACCCACTTTCACATGGCTGCTTCTAGTGCTTAACTTTGCTATTGTAAGCTCTCACCATGCGATGCTGATACATTTAGAGGTGATATAGGGCATTCAGGCGGTGCTCATTAATAATGGTCAACTGCTCAAATCAGGCTTTTGCCCAATATGACTCTTTCAGCTTGCTTTCTATAACTACCCATATAGATTTGACTCTAGTTTCTACTAGGAGAACCACTTCCATCTTGTAGACTAAGGAGAAGGGAGTATGATCTTTTAGAGTGCACACACTGGTTCTGTACCCCTAAAGTGCAAAAAGAAGCTTATATTCCCAATCTTACTTGGTAGTCACCATTTTTTAAAAGACCTTCTTGATCAATTTGTTTGCTGCTTCCATTGCCTCTTTTGCTTAAGGTCTATAAGGATGAGCGATGATGCTTGATGCCATATTTCTCAATCAGATCAGTCGTTGCCCTCTAAAAGTGAACACCTTTGTTAGACACTATATGGTGAGGCCTCCCATAACGTGTAAACATGTGCATCTCAATGAAAATTGCCATTTTCTTGGCGGTTATATTGGGGAAGGATTCGACTTGTACCCACTTAGAAAAGTAGTCGACAGCCACAACGATATACTGATGACCATTAGTTAAAGAGGGTTGGATCTCGCCAATAATATTAATCCCCCATGTTGAGAATGGCCCAGGAGTTGAAAGATTGTAGAGATATGATGGAGGCAAATGACTAATGTCCACAAATATCTGGCATTCATAGAATCTCTTTGTTTCGAAGATGCAATTGACTGTCATTGTAGTACAAAAGTAACCTTATCGCTAAATTTTGTTTTCTCAGGTTAGCCATTCATGTGAGGGTAGCAGTCTCCCCCATGGATATGATTCAAGACTAGAGAAGCTTCTTTTTTGGAAAGACATTGTGGAAGTAAGCCATCACTAGTGCGCTTAAAGAGATCAACCCCGATAACGCTGAACTTAGCAACCAGATGTGAGCGGATGATGTTCGATCAACTTGATCGCCGCGAGGCGCCGGCCCCGTGAGAGGGGGCGTGGGGTTTTCAAAAGAAAATCTTTTTGGTTTAAAGTTGAGGTGCTTAAAAAATAATTTTCAATCTTGAAAGACTTGAGACCTAAATCTGTAGTCTATGTTACAAAGTCGCCACCTAAATCTCAAGCTCCATTCAATCCGTAGTTAACTTAGCTTAACTTAGGCCATAGTTTTGGTTTTTTACTTTTTACTTTAAATACTTGATCCCATGTGAATGGGGATGTGAAAGGTCTTAAGTAAGTTATCATAAATGGTTTATAGTCAAAATGTCCGAGCATATGGGGGGAGTGGGCTTTTGGTCTGAAAATTGCAAAAAGTGCAATTTTAGTTCTGTTGCTACTACGATGTCATTAATAGTATGAGGTTATATCATAACGACATCAGCCATGATGGTGGAGCTGGCAGTGGAGGCAATGGTGGCGGTGTGAGTTCTTCTAGGGTATGAATCACCTTGGAACTTGATTTCTTTTATCTTTTTAGTGCTTTTTATGTGCTTATTTTTCTCAAAATAGGTTGGTGCTAGGAAGTGGGCTCTAGTAAACTAGGCCGATTCGCAGGACCAGGCTTATCACGTGTCCAGGTTCATGGAGGGTCACCTCACCACTCCACTAGACACAGCCTTCTCTTTGATGGTGAGGGTGGGGGGACCGGCAGATTCCTATGTTACCCCCAAGCTTGTACACCCTGTCTTTTGCTCCTCAGGATACTACTCATGTGAGTCTTTTCCCTTTATTCTTTATGAGGTTTACTTCATGTGCTGATTTGACTTTCATTTCAATGTAACAATCCCTCAAGATGACGTAGAGGTACTCGCTGACCATTACTTATTTACTCGTGATATGATCATCACGTAGAGGTACTCACCCACCACTACCTATCTTTCTCACGGGAATTCTCCATCCACCCTGGCCTTGGCGGAGAACCTCATCATCATGGATGCTGCTGCCTTGCACCATGACTTGGTTGGCGACCACTTTACTCTTCTCGAGGTAAGCCTGAACTAACGATTAATCAAACCTCCTCATTTTCCCCAACACTAACCAGGTTTATTTCAAGTTTGGCTATTATAGAAACTTTCCCCGATAAGTGATCCATAGGGGAATCCTTCTAATTATTCACTCGTTACATACAACAAGTAGGGTTTAACCACTAAGAGACAATCTCGAATGACTGAGTATGATTGGATCCAAATTTTCGGTTATCTCTCTAATGATAGGATTCCCTAGATTTGCCTGTGGTGGGTGATCACTCATGTCGCACTCTTGATGCATGAGGATAGGATCTTACTGATGGGCTTATACTTCTCTACATTCTACTCGCCTAGCCACTTATGTAGGCAATACGAGAGGTATCGGAGGATACCGTGAATCATATTCTCTTCCCATGTTTCTGAGTTGCAGCACTCTTTGCCTGATAGGCTATCGATCCTATGGGTGCAGCACACTCAGTTTGTTTGCCTTGAGTATGGGGTGGCCGAGACTACAGAGACTGATAAATTCTATAGTGGCTGGCTAGGAGTGATCAGGTGTCTAACAAAACTTGATTGGTATGTTTGGGTGACGTGTAACTGGTCGAGGGAGGAAGGTAGGCTGAGCCATTATAGTTGTAGGTAGAGCCAGCCCGGTGGCTTATCGAGGATGATGCTTTTTATTAAAGAAACTAATCAACTTTTGCTTAGAATATACCAATTTGGTATGATTCTATCGAATTTATTTGTCTTTTCTTTTCCTAAGTACAAACTTTTGAAATAATTGGAATGTAAAATGTTTGTTGCCTACTTGTGATGTTTTCACAATTAACATTCATACATTTCCATAAACATATGCATAAATATTTTCAGCAAGAAATGATATCTTTATTGATGAAATAAATTAGAGTACAAATTTTTTGAGTGATCCGACTCCTATCATTAGCTAGGCCTCTTAGGTTTTCTAACTAATGAATTTATTTGTCACTCATCATCCTAAGTTTTTCCTGAATCGCCCTTTTAGGTTTTCAACTCAGTGGACTATTTTATTTTATTTTGCGAAAGAAGACACTGATTTTTACTCAACCAACAAAGTGTTAGTTGATGGGCTTATTTACATATATCTTTTTTATTTTGTACTACTTTTCTAGATTTTTTTCTTTTCCTAAACATGGTAGCACTTAAACCTGTCTTGATTGATCGAGTTGATGAATTCGTTGCCGTCCATATCCATGATCTTGACTGCCCCTTTTCTTAGCACTTTCCTAACTACAAACGAACCTTCCCAATTGGGCCTGAATTTCCCTCTGATGTCCACATTTGAAGGTCTTAGCTGCTTCAACACTAAGTCTCTTGATTTCAAGGTTTACCTTTGATGCTTGACTTTATTGTTGTGCATCCTAGTCATCCACTGCTAATACCTTTGCAGGTGATCCAATGCTTTGAGGTGGTGCTCATCAATCATATTCAGCTGCTCGAACCTAGCTCTGTCCTATTCTCACTCCCCTAACTTATCTTCTAGGGTTATCCTTAAAGATCCCACCTCTATTTCTACTGTAGGACCTTCTCCATTCCGTATACGGGTGAGAAAGGATTCTGATTTGTGGGGGTTCGAATGCTTGTTCTGTAACCTCAAAATGTAAAGGGTAAATTATGTACCTAGTCTTGATAGGTAGTCACCATCTTACTCAGGATTTTCTTTATAGATTTGTTAGTCGCCTCCACTAACCCATTAGCTTGTGGTTTATACGGTGAAGAGCAATGATGCTCGATGCCATATTTCCTGATGAGCTCTACCATTACCCCTTAGAATTAAACTCCATTATCTTAGATAATATGATGGGGGATCCCGTACTGAGTGAAGATGTTCTTCACTATGAACTTGGCTATTTTCTTGGCAATGATATTGGAGTATGATTCCGCTTCCACTCACTTAGAGAAGTAATCGACTACCACCATGATAAATCTACGTCCTTTACTAGAGGAAGGGTGAATCTCTCCAATTACATCGATCCCCCATGCAGAGAATGGCCAAGGAGTAGATAAGTTGTGGATATCCGAGGAGGTAGATGGCTAAGGTCTCCATGAATCTGGCATTCATGGAATTTCTTAACCTCTGCGAAGTATAGTATGTGACCATAATTGTCTAATAGTATCCTTAACATTGGATCTTCTTAGCCAAAGATATGCCATTCATGTGTTGGCCACATCCCCTGTGTGCATTTAGTTGATTACGAGTAAAGCCTCTTTCTCATTCAAGCAGCGGAGCAACAAACTCTCTGGAGTGCGTCAGAATAGATCATTATCAAGTAGATGGAACTAGACGACTAAGTGACGGAGAGAAGTGTGCTCAAAGTTTGACATGCCCTCAAGATAAATCCCATCCCACAAGTGTCTAAGAATGAGAAGCCAGAATCTGAGTCCTCATGGACTAACGCTACTCTACAATAATAGGGCTCCTTAGCCGATTGAAGAATTAATGGTTTAATGTGTTGGGTCTGGGGCCCTTCTCACATAGAGGCCAGACTGCCTAAAGAATCTACCATCTGATTATCTTCTCATAGCACATGGTGGAAGACACATTTATCGAACTTAGCAGAGGCTACCCAGACTACTTCTAGATATGGGCGAAGCAATTCCTCCTTAATCTCCCAATCACCGATCACTTACCAAATAACCAAAGCCGAATCTCCAATGACCGAGACCTGTTTAACCTTGACCCTTCTCAGTGCCTCCATGTTGAATAAATAGGCTTCATATTCTACCTTGTTATTCATGACTGGGAATTCTAAATGTGTGGACAATGGAATGATATTTTAAGGTGTGATCATGACTACGCCTAGGCCTACCCCTTTGCTATTCATGGCACCATCGAAGTACATAGTCCACTCCTTCTTGACTTCCTCTACCAAGGATAATTGTTCATCCGAGAACTCCAGGTTTTCCACATAATCGAAGTCCATTGCCTGATTAGCTAAGAATTCGGCAACCACTTGGCCTTTGATGAATTTCCTTGTGATGTACTCAATGTCAAATTCAGAGAGGAGCAACGACCATCGGGAAAGTTTACCCACTAATGTGGGAGACTGGCATAAGTATTTCATGGGATCGACCTTAGCCACTACCTTCAAGCCCTTAGGTATGAGCGATCAAATTAAAAAGAAAAAAAGACTAAATTGGCCTTTTTGGAGTACCTCGCCTGTTAGCATCAAAGTCTCATTTTCAAACGAAGGTTCTCCAATCTCTATCTCAACAGCCCAAGGATTGTTCTATCATCTTTCACAGTTTACCATAATGTTGTATCATTAAGAGAAATTTCCCTATATGGGGAAAGTGCTGGTTAAGATTATGAGAGGGTAAAATGTGTTGGAAGCGTCATTAAAGTGGCATTACCATAAGGTAAAGAAAGGTTTAAACACAGCCATACCATTGCGGGGCATATCTTCTCCATCACCATGTAGCGAGTCTCATACTCTAACAACTTCTTACTTAGGTAATATATCGCATGTTCCTTATTGTCATCATGCTCTTGCACTAGCATTATCCCTATATAGGATTCTTCGATGGTTAAGTAAAGAATGAGTGGGTGAATTGGAATGGGAGGCTTCAGGATAGGAGGTTTAATTAAGTATTTCTTATCTTTTCTAATGCAGTCTGACACTAGTAGTTCCACACAACTAGTTGTTATTTCCGTAGTAACTTAAAAATCATCTCACAAATGGTAGTCAAGTAGGGTATGAACCTATTGACGTACTGTAAAGATCATAAGAATGACCGCACCTCCTTTTTTATCTTTAGCACAATCATTTCCCTGATGGCTTGGCTTTGTCCGAGTCCATTTCTATGCCCCTTTAGCTCACAATATGCCTCAACAGCTTGCTTGAGGTTACCCCAAATACGCACTTCTCCAGGTTCAGGCGAAGGTTATACTTCTCGATTCGAGTAAGGAACCTATCGAGGATGGCCGGATGCTCCTCCCAAGTGTTGGACTTGACTAACATATCATCCACATACACTTCACCCTCTTTATGGATTAAGTCATGCAATAGGGCCATTGCGACTCTTTGATAAGTTGCCCTGGTGTTCTTCAACCCAAAAGGCATGACCTTGTAGTAGTAAACCCCCCACTTGGTGATGAAGGAGGTTTTGATCTTGTCTTCAATAGCCATAAGGAACTGATTATTCCTCGAGAAGTCATCCATGAATGAGTACATAGTGGCCCAAGTAGCACTATTAACTAAGACATCTATATGAGGTAGAGGGAAGTCATCTTTCGGCGAGGCCTTATTCAAATCTCAGAAATCCACACACATCGTCGGACCTTCCCATTCTTCTTCGCAACTAGGATGATGTTCGCTTACCAGGTGGGGTGCTCCACTACTTCCAAGAATATGGCTTCTATATGCTTGGCTACCTCTACCTTCATCTTCTCATCCCATTCAAGTTACAATCTTCGTAGTTTTTGCTTGATTAGTTTGACTCATGGATCGGTTGGAATTCTATACTCGCCAAATTCTCTATCGACCCCAAGCATGTCTTCATATGACTAGGTGAATGCTATCACGTGTTTTCTAAGTATATTTGTTATCTCACGTTCTTCCTCAAGAGTTAGATCACTCAAAATCATCACCATTTTAGGTGACTCATCCGTACCCAAATTTATTTGATGCAAAAAAGTATCAGTTATGCTAAAACATTATGCGTATGATCATGAAAATGCATGCTGCCATTTGGCAAAACATCAAATAAGTAAGCAAAGTTCAGATTCATTATTTGAAACACTTAGTAGGCATAGTTGTTAACATCGAAAAGATTGCTAATATGAAAATTACATCAGAAGCATCATAATCCTTCACATGCGGAGGGTCTTATATCATCATGGCAGCTAGCTCCTCAAGGATGTGCTTAACAAGAATGGTCTTCTTCTCCTTGGTGATGGCTTCGGTGATGATCCACGCAGTTGCAGCTAGCTATTCCTTCTTTGTGCCTCCTGCCTCTTTGTTCATCAAGAAGATAAGGGCTTTGGTGATAGCCACGATTGCCTCTTGCACCTTATCTTCCATAGGTTAAGATTCAAGTTTGTCTTCAATGAACATCTTCGCTTTCCCCTTATCCTTAGTAGCAACCACAACTTCGGGAGCCACAACATACATCCCTTCCTCCATAACAACCCCTTTGGGGTACTCAATTTTCTCCGAGCCATCCACAGACTCGTTGATTAGAGCCAACATACACTCATTCGGGAAGTCATACACATCCCCCATGTATCAAAAATCTCGAATCCTTGCACTTCCTCTTCACCTATCAAAATCGGCTCGCTATCCCCCATGTGTTGTTTACCCCTTTCAATGGTACACAAGCTGACCATATTGTAGAAAGATGGTCGCTAGTGCTTGTAAATCTTGTGCCTCAGGGTGAATACCAGTCCAGCTCGAGGAGCTAATAAGAGAGGGTTAATGGCTTCCACCATTCCCTAATGATACTTACCGAGTACCTTCACAAGGACAAACCCTTGCTTCTTCATGATTCTCTTTAGACTCATTCCCATAGGGATCTTCTTCTTCTCTTCCTCTTGGCCAATCATGGCCACCCTTAAACCTTTCAGCCCCTTCTCTATAAATGTAGTCATCGGCATCACTAATTCCTTGTCCTCCTCTATAGTTACTAGTTTGCCTTGATGAACCAGTTTTATCTTCTAGCAAACCTTTGAGGGGACAATGCCAAGGGCATGGATCTATGGCCTACCCAATAGTAGGGATATGACACTGATATGTCCAGTACCATGAACTTCACTTCTAACTTCACCCCATTCAATGTTATGGACATAGTAAAAGTACCCACAACCCCGCGCTTGCAGTCATCATAGGCTGGAACGATTGTATCCGACATTTCCAGCATGTTTTCACTCAAGTCTAAGTGAGGCAGTACTTTAAGGGGGGACAAGTTCAAAGCCAACCCATCATCCACCATCATGTAAGGGATTGACCTGTCAAAAATGTTAACCCTGATGAAGAGGGCCTTATTGTGATTCTGCTGCTCTGGTGGTAGGCCTGACCAATCAAAGGAGATGGCCAGGCTTTTCCTTAAAGGTATCACCTCCCCTATTGCTGAGCACATTTCAATCACCAAAGTAGTCAGTGTTGCTTCCATCTCCATGAACTTTTTCACTAATCCTCAACGATATGCCTCGGAGAAGTGTAATAGCTGCTAGATGCTGTACTTGGACTGTTTACTTTAGAGATGATTTACCAAGGGGTCACACTCAAGCTCCTCTTCATTAACCACTAAGGGCAAGGGTGGCTCTGTATGATCCCTCGTAGTTTCATCGGCTGAAGAATTCCTAAGCTAAATGGGATTGTTCCTAAAAACTAAACCACTACGGGTTAACCACAAAATTCCGTTCTCGATCACTCACATTTCAGTGGGAGTTTGCCACGGGTATGGCGAGCACGGGATCTTTTACCAGCTCGCACGTTCGATGATGATGGCTTTTTAGGATTTTTTATCATTGGATCACACAATTTTCGACCATCAGATGATCTTCAAATAAGAGTTCTCCTCGTAAAAAAATAAATATTTCGGACCCTAAATAAATATTTAGGATCGTAAAAACTATTTAAAAGCTTTATGTGAAAACTAAAAGGCTAAAAGATTTTAAGGACCTAAATAAAGTTTAAGGGTTTAGATTAATTTAATTAAATTATTTTTTTATAAGAATATCGACTCCTTTTTTACACCTCTTTTCTTGATGAATTACCTATTCATTCTAGTCCAGCTATCTATCTGCCTTCTTTTGCTGCTATTGTAGGTCTATGAAGTCTAGCTTTTGTGTCAACCTATATGCTCTTATTCCCCAAGGAGAAGAGTTCACACATGCAAAAGATAGGACTTTTATATATATGTATATGTATGTATATATATATATATATATATATATATATATATATATATATATATATATATATATATATATATATATATATA
>CATIWQ010816974.1:0-12644 GCA_949673415.1 Euphorbia schlechtendalii
CTCTAAAGATCAACAAGGAAAACGGAATGAAGAAAATAAAATAAAATAATTTGAAGTTTTGGATAAGAGGATTAGAATGAAGAATGGATAGATATATGTATGGAAGATTAGAGATTCTAATATATAGATTTTCTTATGAAATAAGTATAGCAAAGAAAACATGCAAGTTTAACAAAGTTATTACGTTCACCAAACTAATCTAACATAATCGGTTCTAAATATTCAGATGTTCAATGATTCACCGCAGAGCAACACATGAAATGACTTTTCTAAATCTAGCACAAACGAATCAAGATAATTATATAAACCTGGATAACAATATTACTATGCTTAGTACGAGTGGCTCTCACATAGTCACATTTAGCAAGTTACCATTCCAAAAATGTTGGCTCACTAAATAGCGTTAAAATCACAGATCCAGTGATTATATACAATCTCATTAACCCTGAAATTACTCTTAAAGTTAACTCCAAAGCATATAACTTGATTAATATAAAAGGCTTAACATGAAATATGCATTATGACATAAACATATCATAAACTTTGAAATAGAAAGTAATAGTAGAAAGCAAAGAAAAGTTGTAAGGTATGCAAGTGAAAGCTAAAGTTGATCAAATCGTATCCACTCTTTTTTATGGGAGTCGTCGATTCCCGCAATTCCTGCGTCTACTTTGAAATCGGTCTTGGCCTATACAGAACCTCCGCTAGGATGCTATTTTTTGTGAATATCGAACAAATGAATGTTGAAGAACAAAAACTTTTATTGATAAGTGATTTGCAAGTACACTTATACAACAATCGCTCAAATAAGTAGAGAAATCTAATGATGAAAACAAGGATTCGAATCACTTAAACATCTTTTCGCTAACACTTATGAACATAGCAAAACTAGATATTCTATTCTCTATCTACACACACTATACGTAACCCTATAATTGCACACTAATGCTGCACTCGATTGATTCATGAAATTGTAAGATTTGGAGTCCTATTTATAGAGTTCTGAGGGTTGCTTCTATCTAAACGAAGAGTTATGTCCATTGACAAAAGATTGCATCACTACATTGTGATTTTAGGTCTATAAACAATGTAGTAACTAAGAGGTTGTTACAGCTCCTCCACCTAGACCTATTTGGTCATGTTCAACCTATGAGCATGGGATGAAAAAGATTCTCATTAGTGGTTGTGGATGAATTCACAAGATTCACTTGGGTAGTCTTGCTGAGTAGCAACATTAAACCTTTGAGTCTTTTGTCAAACTCAGTAATTAGATAAAATCAGTAGAATCTGAAGTGATCATGGACTTGAATTTGAGAACTTCCATTTCAAAAAATTATGTTCAATGCATGGTATTGACCACAACTTAACAAAATGGGGTTGTAGAATGGAAGAACATAACCGTAGTTGAAATGGCTCCATCCATGATGAGTGATAACAATCTACCAAAGTACTTTTGGGGAGAAGCTTTTAACATAGTCTATTATATCTTGAATTTGGTTTTAATTCACTCAATTCTTGAGAAAACAACCTATGAGTTTTGGTGAGGGCGCAAGCCTAAGATTAGTCATCTCAATTCATTTGGATGTAGGTGCTTCATTGTAAACACCAAGGAGTAACTAGGAAAGTTTGATCCAAAGGCTGATAAAGGTATCTTTTTGGTTTACTCAAATAACAGCAGGGCATATAGAATATATGTCAACAAGACCGACTATTAGAGGAGTCTATGCATGCAGATTTCGATGAAACTAACAATGCATATAGATGACCATCTGATGAGGATGAAGGAGTAAACCAACAAGAAAATCAACTCAGCATGCCACTCTTTGTGCTTCCCAACCTAACACAAGATCCTAAAGTTGAGGAAGTTAAAGCTGATGAAGATTTACCAATCAACTTCAATGAAGTGGAAGATAAACCGCAGCCTCAACAACCAAGTGCAGAGACTCCCATTTTGGATCTAAGTCTTCTAAGAGAGATTAGAAAACATCGTAATCATCCACTTAAAAGCATTATTGATGATGTTTATAATCCAGTGATGACTCGAGGTCAGCTAAGTAGAATGATGAGACATCTAGCTTTCATCTCATTGATTAAACCTAAGAAGTTCGAAGCTGTAGAAGGAGATGATTATTAGATGATTGAATTGCAAGAGGAACTGGATTAGTTCAAGCACAATGAGGTTTGGTATCTAGTTACAAAGCCCAAGGGAAAAGTAATTATCGATACAAATGGGTTTTCAGGAATAAGCTTGATGAAGATGGCATTTTTTTAAGAAACAAGGCCAGGCTTGTTGCTCAAAGCTATAATCAGCAAGAAGGCATAGATTATGATGAAACCCATGCTCTTGTAACTCGGCTTGAAGCAATCAAGATTCTCTGTACTTTTGCATTTCATATGAACTTCAAGTTATTTCAAATGGATGTTAAAAGTGTGTTTCTGAATGGTTTCATTCAAGAGGAAGTGTATGTGCGCCAACCTCCAAGCTTTGAAGATTCAAAGATTCTTAAGCATGTCTTCAAATTGAAGAAACCTCTCTATGGATTGAAGCAGGCTCCTAGAGCTTGGTATGATAGGCTGATCAATTTCTTTATGAACAAAGGATATCAAAGAGGAAAAGAAAATACATCTTTGTTTAGCCAGAAAAAGAAAGAAAATGTGTTGCTTGTCCAAATCTATGTGGATGACATCATATTTGGAGCAACTAATGAGAAGATGTGCAACAAGTCCAGCAAACAAATGAAGAGTGAATTTTTAATGTCAATGATGGGAGAGCTTAACTTTTTCCTTTGATTGTAAATCAAGCAAAGTGAAGATGAAATCTTCATTAGTCAAGCAAAGTATGCTAAAGAAGTCCTTAAAAAGTTTGATATGGAGCATTCAAAGCCAATGTCCACTCCCATGGCCACTGATACAATTTTGAGTAAGGATGAAGCTAGTAAGCCTGTAGACAGCAAGTTCTACAGAGGCATTATTGGTTCTCTTCGTTATTAAACTGCTAGTAGGATTGATATTCAATTTTTTATGTGCTATTGGACATGTTATCAAGATGACCATCGAGAATCTCACTTAGCAACTGTTAAAAAAATTCTTCAATAGTTGCAAGGTTCTATTGATGCAGGTCTGTGGTATCCCAACAACTCAAATTTCACTCCTAGAGGATTCATAAATGCTGATATGGCATAGACAAGCTAGATAGGAAAAGCACCACAGAAGGATGTCATTTCCTTGGAGAATACCTTGTCTCATGGTATAGCAAGAATGCAAACTTTTGTTGCGCTAAGTACAGGTGATGCTGATACATGGTGGTAGGAAGTTATATAAAACAACTACTATGGATTAAGCAGCAACTAGAGGATTATAATATAAAGTCAAAATGCCTTGAAGTTAAGTGTCATAACAAAAGCACAATTGACCTATCCAAGAATCTAGTTTAGCATGGCAAGATGAAGCATGCTAATATAAGACATCACTTCATAAGGGATCATGTGCTAAGGTGAGATGTCAAATTAGAGTATGTTCTTTCATAAGAATAGCAAGCTAACATATTCACCAAACCATTAGCAAAGGAGCAGTTCAATGTTCTTAGGCAGTTAATTGGAATGGTGAATCCTATGTGAAGAAAAATTCAAGAATTTTGGCTAAGTATTGAAAATCAAGTTCAACTCAACCGAACGAGGTAACAAGTATTTATCATCATTTACATTTTAAAGTAACTCTGTGAGATTCAATTTCGTAGTTAAAATTTAAAAGCTACTTTATCCAAAGGATGCTTTGAATTTGAACTGTCTAAATTCAAAACTCACTATTTTATCATGTCAGTTAAAAGCTTGTCAATCTCATCGTTCATTTCTAATCTTATCTTGTGTGAGTGCCATGTATCATCTACAAGTTGAAGAGCCTATATAAGCGAAAGCATGCTGGAGAGAGAAGGTCAATTGCAATTTTGAAATCTCAATTGTTTTTGCAAAGAACCCTAATTCTCTCATCTCTAAATTCTCTCAACTAAATATGGCAAACACAAGGAAAACTCTCAAGCTCCAAGGCATTTCAAAGAAGAACATGTATGTGCGCATCGACGGCATGACAAAGAAGGTTGTATTTCCCCATGGAACTATTTTCAACAAGATCGACTAGCGAGAGAACCAAGAATTTGGTCCAGTGTTTTAGTGGATTATGATGGATTGTTGAAGAACAAGTTCATGCATAAGGTGATCAAGCAACACAATCTCATCCAATTCTTATTGATGGAGGGATCATCCATCCAGGGCTTGATCAAAATTTTCTACGTTAACTACTACTCCATTCAAGGGTATAATGATGTGTTGATGGTGGAAATCAAAAACATCTCATACCTTATCAGTGCAAAGTTGGTGAGAAGTCTTCTAAACATGTCATTGAAGGGCACCAAGCTGAGTAGAACTGGAGATGAGGAGTAAGTTGTTATCCTAGAAGATTGGGACCTCCCTACATACTATGGATCTGGTGAAATAGCTGCATTAGGGATGAGTTAGGAGGTAAGAGCTTACTATGAGTTGCTTGTGAAGATAATTCTGCCCATGATAAGATCACTCAATAGCTACATGTACTTTGAGAGGTGTGTTATCTACCATATGGTAGAAGGTAAGAAACTGAACTAGCTAGGGTTGATTATTCATCACCTGTACCGGTAAGGTTATTTTATCACTACCCTCATGAAGGCCGTGAGGATGGATATTTCATTCTTCATAGATAGACCAAGAGAAACTGTGGTCCCACTAAAGGGGTCATTGTATATTAGCTACTTTAGCAAATTGAAGAACAAGTAGATCCAAACCTGCTATATAAAGGATTAGGATTTGAAGATGAAGAAGGTGAAGGTGGAATCAACTGTTTTCCCTATAAAAGTACTCAACGAAGATGAGGACCCATTTGTGGTGGACTTTGAAGGCTCTAGCAAGGGGATGATAGATGATTCCCTCTAACCACTCAATTAGAGCAAATATAGCTCCCTCAACTCCAAAAGCTAAATCTGGGGATAAGAAGGTTAGAGGAAGGCTAGCAAAAACAAGGGCATGTGATACGCCTACCCAATCTCAAGCCAATCAAAGGAATAAAATGAAACTCAAGACTCACGCTTAGAAGGAAGCTAAGGCAAAATAAAGGGCTAAAGAAGAGGAGGATGCTAGAGAGCAAAGAGAATGCTTATACAAGAAGAAGCAAAAATATGAGAGCATGACGATGATGTGAAACAGGGTAGTTTTAAGAAAAGTAAAGAGGACCCTGAAACCATCAATCCTGGTGTTACTGCCCATATGGAGGAAGTTATCTCCAAAGGTAAAGGCACTTAGGGCTCGTTTGGTTGGCAGAATAGCTATTCCGCGGAATAGGAGAAAAATGAATACAAAAAGGGGAATGTTTGCCTAGAGCCCATCGTCGGGATGGAATAGCTATTCCTAGCTATCATATAACTCATGGAATAGCTATTCCTCGAGAAGGGAATAGCTATTCTATGAGTTATATGATAGCTCAGAATAACTATTCCATCCCAATAACCGGCCCTAGGCAAACACCCCACCTTTTTCCATTCGTTTTTCTCCTATTCTGCCAACCAAACGAGCCCTTAAAGTAAAAGAAATGCCACTATAAGCTCAAAGAAGAATGTTCAGATAGTGAGCAGTGATGAGGATGATGATGACATGGAGGTCATCAATCATGAAGAATCTGCTCTTCCTCATTCAAAGCATCCCAAGCCTAATTCACATTCAGACTGAGACTCTTCCATCTCAGGCTGAGTTAGCTGAGGCCGACCCATCCTTGGGTCAATTAGCCAACCCCTAGGTACCTACAAATCCTTCCTGAATTTCTTCTATAAATCCTTTAACAAATTCCTATAAATCCTGAACAACCTTCCTCTGTAATTCCTAAATACCTTATTCTAATGTAAATTCTACTTCTCAAAGACCTTATGTTGTAAATTCTCAATATATACTCCTTCCTCTCCATATCATTCCCAATAAAAGACCACCCATTCTTCACCTCCTCCAAACACTCAAACTGTGTCACTCCTACTCCTGTAAAATATAAACCAACCCCCACTTCTTCTCAAAATGTATAAAACACATATACACCTACACTTTCTTCCAAACCAACCTCTATCCCTTCAATACCTTTGATTGGAGAAGTTTCTAAAGCTGAAAACTCCGCTCAGAATGGAAAAGCAGTCAAGGAAATTACTAAGGTAAAATTTGTAGCCAATGAAGCAATTCCGCTAAGGCTTGCTTTGTGATGGGAGCCGCGGGTTAGCTTGCGAGTCTAAGTGACCCACGCGGCTAACCCGCTTATGGGATGGGAATATTCCCATCCCACATTGTGTTTTAGGGGGAGTTAAACACTCCCCCTTTCCCTATAAATAGGCCTCCCCTCTCTCATTATTCCACACTTCATTTCATCTTTTCTCTCTGAGTTCGACATCTCTTTCTTCATGCGTTGTGCGAGATCCTTCATGAGTTTCTCCAAACAACAAAGAATTCTTTAGAAGGCTCTTTCTATTTGAAGTGAGTCTTCTAAGTTTATATTTTTAGGTTGGTCTTCGAGCAATCTAGCAGCTGTTATCTACTAATGGGTTCTACCTCAATGAGATTTTGGTCGGTTAAGATCCATGTGGATCAATCATAGAGGTTATCCTACTTTGAAGGCTCGTGCTAATGAAGTTCTACCGAATTACTCTAAGGGAATGCTACAACCAAAAGGAAAGAGAAGCACGCATCAATTGGTAATGTTCTAAACTTAGAAGTTAGGTTTCTTTTATAAGTTTTATGAAACTATTAGCATCGATGGAACGTTTTAACTTAGATTATATCAATCATGGCATGCTTAGAAGATCCTTTAGGTTAATTTTAAGTTTTGAAATTCTGCATTACAACGTTCCATATTTAATTACTGTCTTGATTAACTAGCAAAATTGCACATGGGTGAGCAAGGGAAGTTTTTCCCATTATGAGTGGGCCCCACGAACACGAGATGTTTGCAGGTTGGGGCCTACGAGGTTGACTTGCATGCATTTTTTCTCACGGGTAACTAGCATGCGCTAGCTTACGGGCCAGTGCATACTGGCGAGCAACAAGCCCACAAGCACTACTGGGAAGTGCTTGCGCAGGCCTGCTGCATAGCCCAAGTTGCATCTTGCAAGCTTGGTTTGCGTGGTAACCGCACAACCCAAATATGTAGGTTGTGCATGCAGGTTATGAATGTAGGAGGAATTGGAGCTCTGTGCATCAACCGATGTGGGATGGGAATATTCCCATCCCACATTGTTAAATGAGAGGAGCTTTTTGCTCCCCTCCCATTATAAATAACGGTCCACCCCTCCTATTCAAATCACTTCAGCTCAACCATCCTTCTGAATTTTGACATCTTTTCTTCACGAGCTTTTTACGAGATCCTCCATGAGTTTCTCCATCATCATAAGATTTCTTTTGAAGACTCATTCATATTTTGAAGAGAGCCTTCTAAGTTATATTTTCGGGTTGGTCTTCGAGTGGTCTAGCAGTTGCTATCTACCAACGATTTCTTCCTCAATTGGAGGTTTTGGTCGGTCGAGATCCATGTGGATCAATCATAGAGGCTATCTTAATTTGGAGGCTAGTGCTAACGGAGGGTTATCCATTTGTTCTAAGGGAGCACCGCACCAAAGAGAAGGCATGCATCAATTGGTAGTGCTCTTAACTTAGATGCTAGGTTTCTTTTATTAAGTTTTATAAACCTATGAGGATCTATGGAATGTTTCAACTTAGATTATATCAATCATGACATGCTTAGGAGTTCCTTTGGGGTTAATTTTAAGTTTTGAAGTTCCACCTTGCAAGTTTGCATGTTCAGTTACTATCTTAATTAACTAGCAATCGCCTCAACCTCTTTCTTGTTGTAGTTGTGAAGATGGTGAACTAGTTAAATGTGGTTACATCCTAAGCCTTTGCTTAGCTGGTGGATGTTACGATCTTGGAGGTAGATGAGATTTTTTAAATTGAGTAGTCCTTCGAGCGTCATCTGCTACCTTCTCCCCCTTTGTTAACTATTCTGAAACTAGTTAATTAAGGCATGTGTTAAAGGAGTTAAGGGTTTTAGAGAACATCTCTTTCTTCCCTACCAAGACTAGATTGATTTCATTCTCAAGATGCTCTTAACTAGGCGAGGAAAAGACTTCTTAATTATTCGCTCACTAAGTAGCAAATGGTGGCACCAGGTTAGATGCGTTATTAAATCAAATCCTTGGCAAGAGAATTGTTGGAAACACTGGAGCAGTCCTCTGAAGTCTCTAACTAATAGCATGACCTATAATTGCGCTTCCATATAAATGATTTAAGGAGCCATAGCATTATTGGTTTTAGTAGTGAAGTTCACATCCTTAATCTCTTCTATTTTAGTGTCCATTAAAGCTTGAATCTTGTCTTGCATCTGGTTAATCTGATCTACTAGGACATTGAGCTTTTGATGGATAGTGAATCCATTTTTAGGATTTATTGAAGAATTGGAGTCCGGAAATAACTTGCCCATAGTAGAGGCCACTGTCTTTTGTGGTTCTTTGATTGTGTACTCTATTTTTACCTTGATGATAATGTAAGCTGAGTTGAATTTTTTATCCAATTCTATTAAGGTCACAACATGCTTGGCCACTTTCTTGATCACTTCATCAAGCTTCTTATCATATCCCAACATCACATCTAACATCTTCTCCATCTTACCACACATGTTGTGTGACACATCATTACTGTACATGAGCTTATTCAAAATCACCTTGAGGGTTTTGTTAGTACTTGTCTTTATTGTAGCATTTTCCTCACCAAACTTATGAAACTAAGATGCCTACTTCACCAGCACAACATAGATGTTGTTGAGTTGTAGCGTTGCATTGTCAACACTACCCTTTACTCATCCTGCACTACATTGGCAATGAAATTGGATGTGGGGATAACAAACAAAGTTTTATTCAGTTAACCTGTAGAATCAGTTAGCCCATTGAGGATGGTCACCATTTTATCAACTAGTCTCTTTGCACTCTCCTTAGTGATATGGTTTCTTATAATGAACAAGCTTTTTTAGATGTGCTTGAATTCCTCAATGTATATGGATTTTGAGGGAATACTTGTGTGCCTCTCAAACTCTAGTATTGAAGCCTTCTTCTTCTTAGCACTAATCATCAATTCCTCAATCAGTAGAACTTGGCTTACTACTGCATCTAACTCAACATTTGATTAGAGCATGGTATTTATCCCTTACAAGCTCTCTAATCTTGGCTAAGATGGAAGAATCATCAATGTACTCTTAGAACTAATTGCTGTTGGTGAGGGTTTCTTCCTTGACTATAAAACTTACCTCAACACCACTCTTATCTGCTATTGTTGCCTCTTGAAAGTAGTTCTTAGCATGAGGAACTTCCTCAATTAGAGGGATTGGGGGAGTATGAGTTAGGTTTGAAGAATGGGTAGTTTGAGAAGTGGTAACTGGTGGAATTTGGTCGATATTTACATTTTTTTGGGTGGAGAAGCTGGACAAATAGGGGTTTCATTTATAGGAAGAGTTGGTTTAGTTTTTCTGGGAGAGGGAATGAGTGAAGTTATAGTAGCTAGAGGTGGTGAAGAAGGGTTGGTTTTCTATTAGGGAGAACTGGGTTTAGGAGTCGAAGGTGTAGGTGTGGAGGATGGAATTTTAGGTGTCTGTTGGTTGGTTGTTTTATCCAAGGATTGATCAGCTTCAGGCAACTCACTTGTTGAGTGTGAATGGGTGAAGTAGAGGTTTCTTCAAGACCTGTTGATTCCTCAAACTTATCTTGGATTATTTCTTCCAACTCATCATCACTCATGACAAGCTTGAGAGTTCTCCTTGATCTATTAGGAGCGCTTCTCTTCTTTTGGATGCCCTTTAGCTTCTTCTCATCCTGGTTAAATGAAGACACAGCTTCATGGTCCATTGAGGCAAGTTTTCTCTTCCTCTTCCTTAGCTTTTCTAAAATCTCAAAAGTTGACATCTTCTGGACTTTCTCAACAAATTCTGGATTAGGCGGAGGCAGGTTTGATGTATCAATTTCCTCCTCTTCCTCTATTGCCTTCTTTTCCCTAGCCTCTGCCTCTCTCTCAACTTTAGTCTTAAGCTTGAGTTTCTTCTTGGACTCTACTTTAGCACTGTCCACAGCTTTCTTCTTCTTGGCTGGGGTAGCCTTCTTCTTCACTACTTTAACAACTAGACTCATGGTTGACTTAGCCTTTTGCAAATTCTCTCTAATAGGAAGCTCATCTTCAGTTTTAGTCATAAGCTCCCCATCCTTTTCTATCATAGTATCCATTTCTTCCTTAAGCACATCTTCTGGCATGATAGTAAGCACTACCTTGACTTTCTTTTCCTTTACATTCTTGAGCTTTGTGTATCCCGCATGCAAGGTTAAATATTGGAGGCCTTGGAAATGCCCAAAATCAAATATCTTCTTCACCAAAATTAAGCAATTCCCCCTTACACGCTCATATCCTTCCACATTGATTTTGAAAATCTTCACTATAGTTGTAATGAGGTAGCCATAATGGAACATTGTTGTTACTTGGTGAAGTGGTGGAGGATTAATGTTGGCCAGTTTAGCAACTTTCCTTTAAACATGTGGTAAAAATACACCTTATAAACTTAGTGCAGCTTGAAAGTGAACTTGTCTTGGGTAGCAGGCACTTCACCAAGAGCTCATGACAAGCCCATCTCTTTAAGTTAAACTAGAGGCCTTGATTTCTCAAGAACTATAGTCACTTGGTAGCTCCCAATCCCTTGGGATCTATACATACCCTTCATTTCCTACCTTTTGCAGCTCCATCCCCTTTGAGTACATTTTAAGAATGCTTCTAATCATCTTAGCGGAGATAAGATAGGATTTTTCATCAATCTCAGTTTGTTCAAATATCAGGAAACCCTTCGATTGTGTAGAGATTAGTGTAGAAGCTTTTCATCACCTCCTTGATAGTAGGTTTATCAAGGAATAAGAATTTTCTTAGATTCTTCTCCTTGATTACCTTCTTCAAGAGACTATTTTAGTCTACCTCATATGCCGGGCCAAATTCCCTCTTTGCAATACCCCATTTGGTTTGGGTAAATACAATTCCTTGCGGTAATATTACTTTCTTCGTGTCACCAGTTATGTTTATGTTCATGTTTCTTTGTGATTTATCCTTGAAAATGAATTGGTACTCGTTTAAATTTGATTCTTAAGTTAAGACTCCATTTGGTTGCAGATTTGAGTAGAGAGAAATTTAAGGTTTTTGAAAGAGAGAAACATTTGCACTTCAAAAGTAGATGAACTTCTCTCTCCAACCTAAGTCTCCCTTATATAGCCACAATAGTTGCAAAACAGTATGTATCCTCTACACAAGCAAAGATCACAATGGACAAAGAGATTGAACATAGAAATTAACCGACTTAGTAAAACACTCTAGTTTAAATAAAAATGGTTTAAATTCAAAAACTCTTAAAAGGTGAGATTTCAACCTTAACTTCGAGAAACTTATACTAATGGTGTTTACCTAGCTAAGTAAATACATGTCACCTTAAAATGAGTTAACACAACTTTGATTTAGCTTTAGACACTTAGGCATTTTTTTGGAAATTTCATCAAATTGGATTTGTCGTGCCAATTAGCTCCTTGAGAGTGTTGAATTCCTCCTTTTCTAAAGGCTTTGTAAAAATGTTTGTGCACTGCTCCTCTGATTGAACATATATCCCTTATGAAATGATGTCTAATATTGACATGCTTCACCCTACCATACTGAACTAGATTTTTGGATAGGTCAATTTCACTCTTGTTATAACACAACTTCAAGGCATTTAGACTTTATACCATAATTTTCTAGTTGCTTCTTAAAATCCATAATGGTTATGCTATGAAACTTCTTGTTGTCATGTACTAAGAGCAATGGAAGTTTGCTTCTTGTTGTACCATGAGACAAGGCATTCTCCAAGGAAATGACATCCTCCTATGGTGATTTTGCTATAGAGCTTGTCCCTCCCATATGCAGCATTTGTGTATCCTCTTAGAGTGAATTCCAAGCTATTTGGATACCACCTCACTGCATCAATAGATCCATTTAAATATCGAATATTCTCTTAACATTAGCTAACTCAGATTTTTTGGGGTTAGCTTGATATCGTGCACAATATCATACGAAGATTGAATATAAAGCCTACTTGTAATTAATTAAAGAAGTGAACCAATAATACCTTTGTGGAACTTACTATTTACACACTTACCAGCCTCATCCTTACTCAAGATAGTGTTTGTGGCCATGGGAGTTAACATTGGCTTTTAGTGCTTTATGTCAAACTTCTTCAAGACTTCTTTGGCGTATTTCTCTTGGCTAATGAAGATTCCATCTTCACTTTGCTTGACTTGAAGTCTAAAAAGTTGAGCTCTCCCATCATTTACAATTCAAACTCACTTTTCATATACTTGCTGAACTTTTTGTAAAGTCTTTCACAAGTTTCTCCAAATATGATATTGTGAGCACGGGATTTTGTACCAGCTCGCGCGTTCAATGATGACGGCTTTTCGAGAAATTTATCCTCGAATCACACAATTTTCGACCATCCGACGATCTTCATATGGGAATCCTCCTCGGACGATTTACATTATTTAACTA
>CATIWQ010817042.1:0-23021 GCA_949673415.1 Euphorbia schlechtendalii
TATATATATTGAAAAATCCAGGAGAGACATTGTGACCCTCCAGAAGTTAAAAGGTTGGGGCAGGAAAAAATTTCGAGGCGAAGTCTTCAACTAGGTTGGTTTCCCCGTTTGCCTACAAAACTCGCACCCCACTTTTATAAAAGAAAAAACTATTATTCTCAAGATGAGAACGTAGCCAATTAATTACAAGAGAATAGCAAACTCGGAAAATTAAATACATCTGACACTATGAAGCTAACGCTTCTCCTTCTATACTTAAACGAAAACCAACATAAATGAATACTAGAAACTAAGACATCGTCCGAGGTAGCAACGCCATCGAATACGAATTGATTACGATGCCTCTAAAGGGACCACGAGACAAAAAACCACAATGACGTAGCAAACTCTCTCCCACAATCCGCGCAAAGTAGTCGGGCCAAGCAGTTAGGAAATCAGCCCCGTTACCCGGTATAGTGAAGGAGATGCCAAATAGCTTGAACAATTGGCCACAAACCTTGTAGTTGTTACGGCAATGGAATAAGGCGTGGTCCGTAGTTTCTTTTACATCACAAAACGGGCATTTTCCATTGTCCACGGCAAGACAGTTACTGGATAGGAGAAAGCTTCTAGTGGGTAAGCGATCGTGAAAAACAAGCCATCCAAAGAAATTGACTTTCGGCACCAACTGAGCTTCCCAAACCAACATGAAATTAATTATCAGAATATGCCATTTGGGCAACTTGTAGTACCCGAAACAAAATGAAGCGGTTGAGTACATCTTGTCAACTTCTAACCCCTATAAAAACCAGTCCTTGCCGGTTGAAAACATTGCCCAACGATGCTGCCCATACCCTTGAATAAGCCTCGAGCAACTTGTCATAATCCATCCTTGCAGTTCGGCACCCCTTTCTTGTGCTGAAATTCGCAAGTTCCTTTTCTAGAACGGCCTCGAGAAGGGCTCTGGGCCAAATACAAATCGGCACCCATCTGCAACCGTACACTGCATGCTGTTGCATAGCCTAAATAGGTCGGGAAATAAGGAGAAAAGGGTCACATCCACTGTCGAGTTATCATGCCAGAAGGAGCATCCCAACCCATCCCCAACCGCAACCTTGACATGTTTACAAAACAAATCTCAAACTTCACAATTCCACATGCAACAGCTGATGATATCCTTCCACGTATGAGATAACCTATTACGATCGAAAGTTGCAGTGGATTGCCAAGATGTGAATCCATACTTCTTGACACAAAACTCATTCCACGGCGAACCCGAATCGACAATCCTAACCTTCCCAATCCATTTTAATAAGATGCTGCAATTGATCAATGTAAAATCACTAATGTACAAACCCCCTAAGTTCTTTGGTAACGTTATGGTTGGGTAGCTAACCTTATTAATCCCTTTAGCGTTTGCATCCCCTCTTCACAAAAAATTCCGCATAAGTTGCTCAATTTTATTTCTCGTCTCACGAGGCAATTTATTCAACGATAAAACATAGATAGGGATAGAGGTCAAAACCGATTTGATGAGTACCACACGGCCCGCATAAGATAAACATTGGCCTTTCCAACAGCGAGTTCCAATACGGTACCGGGATCCTCCTCGTACTCAGCGGCGTGCCAAGGTATGTGATCGGGAACTTCTCCACTCTACACCCTAATGTTACTGCACACGATTGAATGACCGCTTCCTGAACATGAATACTAATGATAGAACTCTTATTAAAATTAATTTTGAGACCAGAAATTAATTCAAAACAACGTAAAATTCTAATAAAGGTAGGCAAAAGTAACTCATCTGCAGGCAAAAAACATAGCATGTCATCTGCAAACTGCAGGATAGAAATGTCCACCCCTGATTCTTCAATGCGGAATCCAGGTAACAGCTCAACTCGAATGCTAGCCTCAAAAATCTGTTTCAGACCCTCACTTGCTAAAATGAATAGAAACGGGGAGATAGGATCCCCCTGCTTGACCCCCCTCTCCAATCTAATCGGCTCACTCGGGCTACCGTTAATCAGAATTGACGTTACTGAGCCCAATCTGCAGCTAGCAAGCCATTGAATCCACTTCTCATCGAACCCCGTTCTCCTAACCGAATTTAAATAGGACCAAGATACGCAATCGAAAGCTTTATGGAAATCAAGCTTTATGGCTAGGCACGGCTTCTTGTTACTGTGGAGCGAGTGGATGACTTCCGATGCAATAAACGAACAATCGTGGATATTACGATCCTTAATAAACGGAAATTGGCAATCAGAAATCAGATTCGGCAATAACGGCTGTAGTCGCTTTGCTAAGACTTTCAACACAATCTTGTAAATACCATGGATTAGTGCATATGGTCAATTTCTTGGTTAAATATTTTGGTCAAAATAGAAAATAAATTAAACGTGGGTAAGTTGTAGTGTTTTGGTATGTTAACCATCTTGAAAACGTTGCACTGTTCAACGACTCCATTCCTGTTAGGTGTTGATGAGGCATTTAGGCTTCATACATAAGCTTGATCCGGCCCAAAATTTACTTGATACAATAAGTATTATTTGATTATTTATTAGCTATACGGTATAAAACTTGATACAATATCAGTGAAAGATAAAATTGTTCGGAATACGTATACAATACATTGAAAATTTCTATTACAACCAGTTAACCAATTCCTTCGTATTATTTAAATCATCTTTGAATCGAAAACCTAAGTAAAAGAATTTTTTAACATTAAAACACACAATAAAGTTTAAGCATATGATCCTTAAATTTAACTGTAAACACAATACTCATTTTTCTTTACTATGTACAGAGGGAAAAAGAGAGCAAATACGTTACCTTTTCAATTGGGCCTTTTTATAAATTAGAAAGTCATTTTGGCCATTATTAGCTTAAATCAAAACCAATATTAGCTTAATTTTTCCCAAAAATTCCACATTACAATCCAATGAATGGACTGCAATGTATCATAAATCTTCACCAAAAGTTAATTATACTCTTTTCTAAAAGACTAACAACAACTAAACTATCATGCTAGTTTGGCTTTTTACTAAAATGTCCCTACCATACGAAATCTTAGCACAATTATACCTTAATATATATTCTCTCTTTCCTTTTATCTCTCTCATTTATCAGTCTTTCAATTAAATCAGTCCCTCCTTTTTCATTAATCTCCTCCCATTGAAAAAGAGAGTAATAAGGTTACTCTCCTCCCATTAAATCAGTCCCTCCTTCGGTAGCAAATATAAATAAATTAATCGATAAGGTTAGTCATTTTAGTTCTTTCGAATGTCATTCCCTAAACTTGACTTGCACAGCCTTTTTGCTATAAGAATTATTTCAATACGGTGAAAAATGAAAACACTTTCAACAGATAAAAATTACCAAAAAAAAAAAATATTGAAGGTTTTCTTAAAAATACATAACGTCTTTTGTGGTTTGAATAAAATCTTGAGAAATTTTAATTTAATTTTTACATTTTCATCGATTATCAAGCTAACTCATTGGGTTCTAACTAGGGGTGTGCAAATGATTCAGTAACCGAATTACCAAACCGAACCAAATTGAATTATTAATTCAGTTCAGTTATTTTAAAATTTCAGCTTGGTTCGGTTTGTAAAATGTTAATATTTCAGTTATTCGGTTCGGTTTTTTTGTAAAAAAAACCGTAATAACCAAATCGAACCGAACCGAAATATATATAAACACTAAATAAAATTTTATTTTAATATCACACATTTATTCCTTTTCTCGAAAATGCACTCTTATTCATTTATGTGTCTTTACAAAGTCATTTAATCCATTGTAATACTTATATTGGATGTGCATTTTGTATTTTAAGTGTTAAAATTTGAAATTTTTGTTAATAAATTTAAAATTTCGGTTTGGTTCGATTTTTAACCAAACCGAATAATTTATTTCGGTTTAGTTAATTCGGTTTTGATTATTTTTTGGTTTGGTTCGGTTAACAATAAATTCCTTATTTGGTGTTCGGTTAAATTTCGACTGAATGCACACCCCCAGTTCTAACCAAAATTAATTTATATAGTCCAACTACCGCGATGGTAGAGTTCATTAAATAGATAGAAAAGAACCGATGATGAAAATGTAATATAGAGAAAGATATATATGTTCTACTTGTATATAGATATACATTTGTTAAAAAATGTATGAGAAAAAATAAGTTTAATTTAATAACAAAATGAGCTCGTTTGGTTGGCGGAATTACTATTCCGCCAACCAAACAAGCTCAATAAGTTATCGAGAGATGGTAAAGAAAATGGAAACGTGTGTGAAACAGTTTTAATCAAGGTTATTGAAATCGGACCGGACCGGCCGGTTCAACCGGAAAAACCGGGAACCGGACCTGCTTCCGGTCCGGTTTTAAAATTTAAAGGTTTAGATTAAAACCGGATCTGGCTGATTCGGATCGCCATAAACAGGAAAATCGTCGAACCGGTCGGAACCCGGTCTTCTTCATCACCATCACGAGGCTCAGTGGCGGAGTCAAGGGGCCCCCCCCCGGGTGCCAAGAAAAATGTCTTCAACCCTAGTGTTGTATACCTCTCCTAACTGCAGAAAGTTAGATAAAGCTGCCTCTTCTATTTCGCACGTAAAAATGAAAGTAAAAATACAATTGATGAAAGAAGGTAGGCGATGGAAGCAAGGACAGATTGGACGAGTTTTATTGCTTGTTAATGGGGATTTTTTTTGTATGAAAGACGAAGGAAGAAGACAGTGAAACACTAAAACTTGTGTACCCCTATTTGGAGAATTATTTACCTATTTACCTATCATTAGTAAACCGTGCCACCTTTCATTACTTTCAAATTCCAACACATTAATTTTATTTTTTATTTTTATTGTCCATGCCTAAAAATTGGCTTGTATTGATTTTTTTAATATATACTTGACTTTATTTAGAAATAATGTGCATTTTTTTTTATTTATACTTGTTTTTAACATATACTCATGTTTGACAAAAAAATATTTTTTCATATATATTTTTTCTTTAAAAAAATCCAAGAAACGTTTAAATCCCGGTTGAATCCGGTTGAACCTTAAAAATCATGAACCTCTAACTTTATCGGTTTGATATCCGGTCCGGTTTCGATAACATTGGTTTTAATATTATTTTATAATAATTTTTTAAATTAAATTGGTGGGATAATACAACGGTACATTTTTGAAACTGTCGTGGAATCATTCAATTTTTACACACAGACAGTCTATTCCTTTTATTTTTACAGACATCTCATTATCTCCCAACTAAAATATAAAAACAAACAAATTAAACTTTCTTAGAAAAATACAAAAAGAACATAAAAAATATGTTATCTTCGTATACTATTCCCTTTCATGTCTCACATTCAAAAGCTATCAAGTATCATTTAATATTATATTTTAATACTTCACCATCTACTAAATATTATCGTTTTAATTAATTCACATTTTTTAAGATGACAATAAATTGAATGAGGTGATTTAATAATTTACCCTTTCATAAATGTCCAACTCTATTTTCAAGATTTCATTAATATGTTTAAATATTGATTATTATTGTCTTTTCATCTTGTTATTGGAGATTAAGGTATAATTATCTTGAAAGTTGAACAAATTAATAGGGGTAGGAATGGAAAACTTAGAGAAAAAATACATTGAAAATACAAAATGATAATAGAAAAGAGAAATCAAAATCCCTCTGAAACAATAATATTTGGTAGACAGAGGTAGTAATTTTTAATTTTTTTTCCCCTATTATTTCAATTTTTATCACATTAAAAATTATACTTACTAATTTTTTAAACGTAGGACAAGAAAAGAGACGGGCAGAGGATTTGATTCCAAAAAGAACTACCCAATTTTTTTTTTTTTTGTCAGTATAAGTGAACAATTATGTAATTAGCCCTCGAAAATAATGCCTATCCGGGTAGGTATTGATTAGGCTTCACCAAGAAATTGGTCCGGCCCAAACTTTACATCTATTTTCAAGGCCTAGGCCCATTTTCAAAATCAAAAGAACAGGGCCTTAATCGATTTTTGTGTATCTGGTGGTATAAAGTACTCATATCAATAACAGTAATAAGGATATGCGTTTAGTCTATATTACTACAAATATAAAATTTCATTTGATTTATTCTGTTCTCAATAAAGTGTTATATTCAACTGAAATAATTTTTCATCTAAAAATGAAAGTTGTTTTCTTATATTGATCAATGTTGAAATTTACTTATATCTTTAATTTCGAACACGTACAAACGAAAAATTTTTACAACGTATAAACAAAAAGAGAAATGCAATATTAAAAATTACAAATCGGCCAGCCAAGCAATGGGATAATTGATGCTAAAGCATATTCCCTTTTAGAATTTTTCTTTTGGTATCCGCAAACTATGTACTTACAAGAAAGGAAAAATATACATGTAAGTTAAGATTAATACAACACCATGCACCTATTTGTCTTTTTACTATGCATAACCAGATATTTCTTTCCAATATTGTCCTGTCAAATTCCAGACGTACCAATTTTCTATATAGGTGTAAGTATTAGCTGTGCATATACATGCATATTAAAATTATTCCTAGAGACTAAACCATGCATTGGCCTGTAAATAGCTAAGAAGCTGTAACCCATTCTCAGGCAACTGCAACATAATATTATAAGCTATTTTTAGTTGAGAGAAGAAAAAAAATGGAGATCAAAATAGTTCAATCATTAGTGGTTATGATAGTGGTAATTGGGCTGTTAACTGGAGTAACTGAAGCAACTTTTAAAAGCTGCATGAAAAGTTGCTTACTTGGATGTGCTATTCCACCGTGGACTGTGGCATGTCCCGCCGGTTGCGTCGCTAAGTGCCTAATTATCCACCCCGCGGCTCAGACCACCCAACACTTTTGCACCTCTGGCTGCGCTTCCACCCTCTGCTCCAAGCTTATCACGAAAGATAATTATCGTAAATTTTTTTCCTCCTTTTCTTATTTTTATACGTAATTGTACGAATATGTTGATTTGTGGATGTTCATTTGATTGGTTCGTCATTGTATAATAATAACTAACATATGATTATGTGTTTGTGTTATTTAGATCTGGATGAAGCTGAAACCTGCATCGATGGTTGCTCTAAGTCATGCAAGATATAACGTGAAAATACGTGTGATTGATCGATGGATGGAGAATTAAAATTCAACTATTGTTATTAAGTTTATTTTTCGATAAAAATCTATTTAATTTATTTATGCAGTCTACAGATTTATGGTGAAATCCACTTAAGTGTACCCTTCAAGGTTACCACACATTTGTGCTTCACAATTCATTGTTCAATCATCGAATTATCAATTTAACATTTAAAAAATTATTATTTTATTAGTATTATTATTATTATTATTATTATTATTATTATTATTATTATTATTATTATTATTATTAAATTAAACTTTTATAGATGCTGAACTAGATTAATTAGAAACTATGCATTTGGAAGTGATTTTACTTCAATTTCATAATCACAATCAAATGTAATGAATTAACATTGAAATTTATTTATCTATGAAATCCTCTCTGAAAACAAAATAAACGATATATTTTATGTTAAAAAATCTTAAGGTCATTGTTTACAGGTAATATTCAATTATAGATAATTCACTAATCCTATTAGTTTATCACGTGAGATTCACCAATTCTATTAGTTTATCATGTGAGATACCCAATTTTACATTTTCCCTAACATATTTCTAACATATTTTCTAATAGATTCTAACATGTTTCTAATAATCTTCTAACATAAAAGACAATTAATTCTATAAATAAGTTGGAGAATTTTTAATCTTATAAAATTTTTATTTTTTGTAAATATTTTGTGTGAAAAGAACAATTATGTAATTAGCAATCGAAAACAATGCCTCTTCAGGTTGGTATTGATTAGGCATTACCAAGAAATTGGTCCGACCCAAACTTTACATTGCACACCTATTTTTAGGGCCTAGGCCCATTTTCTAAATCTTTTGTTGAATACATTCTATATAAAAATGATACTACATGAGTTGGCGTTTGGCGTTTGGGGTTGATCTCAATCTTAAATCTTTTGTTCCTACACATGCATAGTTGTATACATTTTATATAAAAATTATAGAAAATATAATATAAACAGTTGATCGGGTTTGAGAATGACATCATAAGTCTAGTCTGAGGTTTGAGAATGACCTCGTAAGTTTAGTCTGAGCCCAGTCTGTGCTGTGGGTCGATCTAGGTCATGTTGATGATTTTTATGACAATCAAGTCCAGACTAACCCACCTGATAAATAAGTCTGTTAAAATTAAACAACTAAATTATTTTCAAATATAGTTGCTATATTCTTACAAATTAATTATTACTTTAATTTTTTTATTAATAGATAATTTGTATAAAAAGTTGAATAAATAGTAATGAAAAATATTAATTATATCAAAATAGTTATAATTTAAACTAAATATGTCAATTTCAAATCAATTAATATATTCCATCAAACAATTTAATACCATCCTTGAATAATTTTTTAAATATGATTATCAAATTTGAATTGTAATATGGCTTTTCAACCAATTAACTCAAAACACTCATTTTCTTTGCTCTGTACAAAAGGAAAAAATAAAAAGAACAACAAACCAATATTTAACTTGATATTACACACCGACAATCTCTTTTCTTTTATTTATTTTGTTGCATCTCCACACAAAAAATAAAAGAAAATCAAACTAAACTCTAAAATTACAAAAAAGAACTCCCAAATATTATCTCCGGTAAAAGTGAACCCTTGTGTCTAACTTTGTATTTCACTTCTTTTTTATGTTTGATTTTGGTAAAAATGTGCAGACCAAATTCAAAATTCTTAAAATTTTATTTTAACTGCTGTACAATTTGACAGATTTTTCCAATAAATGGGGATCATTGACTGGAATTTCCTTGACTCTTGTTCCATTCTTGTATATCTTGAAGGATGGCAGAGATGTTACTTTCTCTGAATTTGCCAAATATGGATGATCTTCTATTTCCACCTGAAATTATATATCAATTAAAAATAAGTTTAACAGTGACACTTAAATTATTGTTTAATTAGCACTGCATAGATTGGGAATTAATGCTTAAATTTTGGGGAGTTAAAAGCCTAGAATTAAGGCCTAATTGACAAAAGAAATCCCAATGATTATGATGACTAAAGATTATAATTTGTAATACAATAGTACACAATCATAAATGAGTTGGTGATTGGTCTTGTTAGCATCATTAAAGGGATTTAGTTGCTCCCTATTAAGGAATAACATATTTCTAGGCCCCTCACAATCTACCTGATGGGACTCAGATTCGGCAACGCTGCGAGCCCAGTACTATTGGCCACGACACGAGCCTATGCCGCCGAATGGCATGTGTAATTATCAATTATAATTCCACACATCAAGCCTTGTTGCTAGAAATACAAATTTAAAATGAAAAATTATTGTGCCAGTTGTGTTTCAATTTAGAAAGTGTCTTTAGTGGAAAATTAGCATGTAATCATTGACATTTGAGGTTAATTTGACAAACCTTGAGAAAATTTACCGACGGAAATCTCTTGCAAACTGGCTCCATCAAATTCAACGCTTGCTCATGATTCTCTTTGTTACAAAAAAGCACCACAGACATACCTATCAAATTTCCACATCATTATATGTTAATTTTCTTCTTCTTTACGAAAAAATGACCAGATTGTTAGTATTAGTTACATGTTTTTCACTTGCTTTTTCAAAAGTAATAACGACATGTTTTTTTGAAAAAAACAGTTAAAAATCACTTAAAGCAATGTCAACTCACCGGGTGAAGTGACGTAGTATCTAAACCGTTCATTGCTTGTTATAAACACTAAATTAGACCCAAACTGTAAGTCCTTAACATCTTCTCCCCTTTGCTTCTTCAGTTGAAGTTTGGCCTCAAACAGAGCCCTGCCTATTTCCTCATTTGCTGGACTTTCTCTAATTAACATTTCATAATCTTGAATTGAATCCTCCCATCTTTCCATCTATACCAAAAAATTAAATTATTTAAAAACACCTAAACAAATAATCAAAATTAAAAAAAAAAAAAAAAAACAAGTTCAACCAAAATTCACCTTGAAATTGCAATGAGCCCTTCTAAGCCTAGCCTTGCTGTAATTAGGCTGCAACCTAAGTGCAATGGTGCAGTCCTCCACAGCCTTTTCGAACCGGTCAAGCTTGGACCAACACGCTGCCCGATTACATAGTAAGGTCGAATTATAGGGATCATTTTCGAGCCCTTCGCTATAGGCAACACACGCGTCAACAAATTTCGATGCCTTGTATAACAAGTTTCCACTCAATCTGGTTGATGCTACGGCTCTAGTCGTTTTAACCAATGTATTTATCTCTCTATTGGTCGGGTCGAGTTTCGCTGCTTCCTCCGCTGCTGTAACCGCATCTTCAAACCTACAAAACCAATGTTGACTAAAATAAATAAATATTTAGACTCATCATATTGTTGGAGAATCGCCATTTTCAATTTTAAATTTGAATTTTTCGAACCTACAAAACCAAGTTCGGTTTTAATGTTGGCTAAAATACATTTTTATTTAGACTCGTCAAATTGTTGGAGAGTCGTCATTTTCAATTTTAAATTAGAAATTTTTTTATGTGCAACGTGTTATCATCGATGGAATTTAAGTTGACTTCTGCGGTCCGCTGCGAAACAAGTAATTAAATTCCGAAATTATGCGAAGTTCGATATACGAACCTGCCAGCAGCCATGTAAACTTGCGCTCCAACCATTAATAGATGACAAGTAACGGCTAAACCGAAGCATTTCGAGCAAGATTCGACACTAAAATTCGGTCCCCTGCGGTAAGCTTTGTAGGCCTCTTCATGTCTATACAGTCTCAATAAGGCCTCTGCTTGCATTATATAAACCTGCAAACAATAACGTAACGTATACGTGTTAAAATAAATTTATTACAGTTTTAAACACTTCATTAGGCATAAATATTTGCAAAAAAAAAAATAAAAAATCTTACCTGTGGAGATGAATCTGCCCCAGATGAAATTGCAAGATCAGTCTCCTTCAGCAGAGTGTTCCATTCTTTCGATTTTCGGGCCTCGATACACCTGCTAAGATGCTTCTTCAAAACCTGAGTTTGTGCAATTTCTTCAGCCTTTGCATATTGGCCTGATTGTTTATAGTGATTCGATGCCTTCTCTGCTTCTCCCAATCTGCATCAAACACACAAATTTCGCCTTTTCGGGTCATCATTCGATTTCAAACACATAAAAGAAGTACTCCATCCATCTACTAAATATTGACATTTATCTTTTATTGGCATTTTGTATTAATGTAATTTTTCTCAAAGTTTTCCATTCATACCCCTGTTCAATTTTCGAGATAACCATATTCCAATCTCAAATAATAAGATGAGAAGATTAATGGAAACTATATTTAAGCACTAGCAAACTGTTTTCATTGAACACAATAACCAAGTCTTGAAAATAGAGCACGGCATTTATAAAAGGGTAAATTAGTAAATCATTTCATTCGATTAATTATTATCTTAAAAACTGTGAACTAGCTAAAACAACAATATTTAGTAGATGGACGGAGTATTTTATCTTTTAAGTACAATTTACCTGACATATAGCGCGGCTAACCGAAAATGAGCCCTGTGGTAAGCCGGATCAAGCCTAATAGCTTCCTTAGACTCGGCCACGGCATCCATAACTCGGCCTAAACCAATCAAAGCAGCGCTTCTATTGCTCCGATACGTCGCCTTGCTCGAGTCCATAGCGATGGCTTTATCGTAGAACCGCAATGCCTCTTCGAACCTGCCTTGTTTGTACTTGTCATTGCCCATGTTCTTCAAAGCCTCGGCATCCATTCGAGGCGAACATAGTGAATAATGTCGAGGAATCTCGCCGCTCGACTGCCTCACGATGTTGCCCATAACGATTCCGGGACCCGCAACTTTGGTGTACCTTGGAGTAGAATTTGTTGTAACTATAGTTCCATTTCCGGGTTGTCTTAGATTCCCTAATTCGCGCAAAACCAATACATTGCTCGAAGTGGCTCGAACCAAGGCTTTTGTATCTTTGTTGTTTTGGAGTAATTTTGACGGTGTCGAAATCCTTGCAGCTTGATCTGTTGATTTTCTGCCTTCGTTTTTCGGCTGATGAGACGTTGATTTTCTAGGTGGGTCAACTAGGCCATGGATATGTTTTTGGGCTAATTTCGGTGTTTTTTTTGCTACAATTGGAGGCTTTCTGGACTCATCAGAAATGTTGCTGGTATCACTAGGCAATGAATACACCGGAGTTTTTCTGTGCCAGAAACTCCGGCGACTGAGAAATCCTCCGATGAAGCCACAGCCGAATTGGTGTTCAATAGGATACTTAGCCGTTTCTGCCATTTTTCACTCAAAGTTTGTACCTTTTTTTGCTTACTGTGAAATACAGCTTTATAGGAACAGAGAAATTTTTTTGTGTTGAATTTCGAAGAAAAATTGTTAAAATTAAAGCATGAGGATTAAAAAATGAATTAGCAAGAAAATAGAGAAAAATGATGAATGGCTTGAAATTGAAGGGTTCAATTCAATTGGCCAAAGTGTATATAAAGTCAGAACAAGCTGATAGAGTGGCTTCCAAGAAACTAACTTTATAAATTATATCTTTTTATTTATTTGATTTTTATTTTTAATTTGAGAATTGAGAAGGGTCCTCAACTTAAAAAGAAGATCATACTGTGTATAAATTAGGGAACATTCTGTTCATAAAAATGCGATTTTTTAATCAAAAATTTTCCAATCACACCAATAATTTGATTTATAAATTCAAAAACAAACAAAAAGGAATAATTTTCCTTTTCAAATATTGCAACTTAATCAAAAGGCTTGTGAATTTGGACTGCCTCTGTACGCAAACCCCTTTGGCCCCATTGGATATATTAATTTGATCCATGAAATTATCATGGCTAATTTGTTTTATATTTGAAGAATTTTGCTTTTTATTCACTAATAAAAATAACAGTTTTATAAAATGATTTCCTTATAATATGGTCAGTGGCTTCTTTTCGAAGATTTATTGTTGTTATCCTTTTTTTCTTTTTTAGTGTACTTCTTGAACTTCTTCTTGACATTAAAGCACATGCTTATTAATGAAAGAGCAATTTTGAAACTAACTTGTATTTAATGAAAAAGGTGTTGAATTATTTAAATATCTATTTGAACTTTAATTGAGAAAATAGCTGAATTGAAAACCTACGTGTTATTCCCAATCATGTCTTGGATTTAAACCATATGGGATGAAGAATAGTCTAGATTACAAAAAATGACACATGATATTTTGAATTAAACAAAATTTTATAACTTAAGAACATAAACTTGTAAATTTGATCTATAAAAATTTGCACAACAGAAAGGATTATGTGAAATATAAAAAAAAGCTACAATAATTCAATTTATTATGACTTGAAATTCTCTCATGCACAATCTCAGGATAAAAACATCAAATTTGAAAGTTGCAAGTACATATTTGAACAAATTAACTGAAAATGAAATTTTTTCCTGTCAAATCAGACCCGCGATGGACTTAGTTTCATGAGTAAGATTAGTTGACAAAAATGAAATTAATTAGTATTTAATTCATAGTTTTAAGACATGTTTTAATAAAATAATAACTTATCATAAATTGATGGAAGAAATATTTTTTAATATAGTGAACAGATAAATTGATCATACCAAAAAATGGTTGATACCTATTTAAATTTTTTAAATAAAAATATATTCCACATTTTATGAACGGCAACAATAAAACTGGTAGGTTAATTGACTAATGTTTGAAAAAAAATGATTAAAAAAAACTGAACAATTATGAATGTGTTATTACTGTGAACTTCCCCAATCTCAATTTTACTGGAAAGCACTTAAAGACTTACGCGATGGAGATTAATCTAGATAAAAAAAATTTAGAATATTTCAGATAAAGACAAATCACTGATATAAAAAGAATACTAATAATATGCTGCTGGTAACAACTACTAACAAATGACAGATTTGAAATTAATAGGGCATGTATTAAAACTAGGAAAAGGTAGATGATAACAATTGTCGATTGGGGATTAGTATATACATTAATTGTCCATTAAGTTAATTATAAGTTTTAATATAAAGATTAATATTTTCATTTCATATCTATAAGGTTCCATCAAGCACTGTATTAAACAATTTCATAGTGGTATGGAAATGTTAAACTAAATTTTCCTTTTTTCTTTTTATCTCATACAAATTTGTGGCATTTTTGCTTATTGAAAATTGTGGGATTTTTGGAATGTAACAGACATTACTACTTAGTGGAAATCTATTTTTATTTTAACTTAAATGTTGTTGAATAAAAATTAGTCACCGCCACATTCAATCCCGATATTTTTGTATCTTTGATATATAAATGAGTTAACTTAATCAAGCTTTTTAAATATATTTACTAAATATTAAGTTTCAAAATTTTAAATTTGTTGATAAAGTTTCTTTTCTTCGGTAAGAAAATTTCAAACCTTTATTTGACGGGTTTGGAGTTCAGTTCCATTCAATAAAATTTTATAATCTACCATTACCTAAATTTTGAATAATCAATTTTTTAATAAATGATTTGTAATTGAGACTCAATTCTCTAATGATACATTTGATGTAACTCTAGATCATTTTTGTTTATTATCTCTTTTATAAATTCGATTCGACCTTCACTCGAGGAATTGGAATTGCAACGAAACTTGAATTTCGTATCTAAGTGTTAGTTAAGCTCAGTTTTATTTTTAACAAAAAAAACTAGGAGGAACCAAAGACATTTGGCTTGTTGTGGGCAGTGGACCACCTTAACAGCTGTTAGTGTTCAATTACGCCCAGATTTTGTGGTAGTGAAAGTGTAAAACCATGCCTTTATAATTTGGAGTCGTTTTATGTATACGTGTAAGTTGGTGGAAACTGCTGGTTGTCGTTTCATAACATTAAATATTTAAGCAAACCGAAAAGGCAATACGTATCTAGAGAATAGAATGGAAAGGAGACCATTTGTCAAATGGCTCGACCAGGGCTGCAGTCGGTGCCGGCTAATAACTCGTCATCAACGCCCCTCTTTTGGACGGCACTCTACCCTCTTACTAGTCATTCCACTATTACTAATACCAATAATTGTTAGTATGTTTTTTTACAAAATCAAATGAATTATGTGGAAATAGATTTTGCAACAACATTGCACTTTAAGGATGTGTTCAAAAGTTTTGTTGGTTCATCGTCTGCCTCATCGGAGTTTTGTTTGTCTCGTCTATAATCATATCTGATTCAAGTTTCACATCTAGTTATGATGGGGAAGTAATGTAGAAGAAATTCTTTACGTTTACAAAACTCAAATTCGAAATCTTTTTTAAGTGATATCAAACTGCTTATTACTTGTATCAACTTTCATTAATATTTTAGTAGTTAGGATCATAATTTTTGAAAAGAAAAATCAATTCTTAAAAATTAATAAATCTTATTCATAAAATAAGGGGGTGTTTCTCTAAACTTAAAAATCAGTCAAACCTGCTTAAAAGTAGAATTTTAAATTAAAAATTACTCAGTTTAGCGTTTCTCTAAACTTTTTTCAACTTAGAAAAATTACTTTTTAGTTAAAAGTAAGAAGTAGCTAATATTTACTTATAGAAAGTGACTTTTTTTATCAAACAAATTACAATATTACCCCTTATTATATTCAAAACTTAATGTCCTTTCATAAAACATATACTTTATAGTCTTTTCAAGATTCAACAACTTAAAAGTGATTTAGAATTCAATTTTGAGAAACACTTTTAATGACTTAAAAATCGTTTTCCAAAAACTCTTAACTACTTATTTTTAAACTCCTTAAAAGTTAAAAAAACACTTCTAAGCTATAAGTCACAAGTCACAAGTTTGGAGAAACACCCATTAAATTGAATTAAATCAATGCTCTTTAAAGTTACGCAACACAAGTATAACTTTTAATTATTCAATACAAAACTGAAATATGTGTGAGGAATTAATTTATAATTAGAGTAAATTTAATGGTTCCTTAAATGAAAAATTTTTTAAAAATAAAGAATACATATATGGAATTTGGCAATCTGACCATACTCTATGCACTCTGTTTTAGTTAATAATAATAATAATATATACGGAGAATTTTAATTTAGGGAATGAAAAATTGGAAATATGGGTGGAGAGATTACACTATAGATTCTACTAAATAGAATTTGAAATATGAAAAATAAGGAAATGATTGGATTTGCCCTTACCACTTAGAGTCTATTTGGTTTTACTTTTCAAACCGTTGTCTCAATAAGTTCTTCTCACAAACTTTTTATAAAATTACATATTTTAATTTGAACAACACATTTTGATCCGTCATACTATTTAATTAAGAATTGTCTGACTTATTTTTTTCCAAAATCAACTTTGTTGAAAAAATTTGAAAATAAAATTTTTCAGATAAACAAATTGAGAAAACACAATCGAACTTAAATAGAACCTTACACGTTACTCTATTTACTCATATATATTTGGAGTAAATCTCCGACGAATTTGACGTAAGTTTTCTAGATATATTACTTCCATGTTGAATTGGAAAGGAATAAGTATAACAATATATTATTTGAAAATAAAATAATTATTTCACAAAAAAAAAATTATTTGAAAATAAAATATAATGTTGATTTCTTTCTTCTCGTTAGTTATTTTGACTTGCGGGTAAAGAATTAATGTACGAAATGAAGTATTATATCAACAAATGATTTGACAAAAGTAATTAAGGTTAGCATGTCAACCTAATTGTGATATGATCTCATGTGATTTTCGTCATCTTTAGAAATTTATTTTAAAATTTTTTATCTCATTGAATTTAAAAACGATAACAAAATAAAAATCACTTCACCTATATGTGAACTCGAACATATGACCTCTAAAATTATAATTTGATCAAGTACTCATATGAGACCTTTGTCACAGAATCTTAGTAATTAAACATAATGACTTAATTACCACTAACTAAATCACACACAGAATGTCAACTAATTAAATCAGAAAATCTTGAGATTCAATGATGGGATTTGGATATTCTTAGCTGTTTTATTTCCCTTTCAATGCATTTACCAACTAATTAAACATATTATATTATTTGTATTCCTTTTTTAAATTAAGTTACCGACAAAAATGGAAATATCTTTGATTTGTTATGCAAGTAATTTGCTGCGAGGAACATGGAAACAAGTGAAATGAGATGGAGGAGTCATGAAACAGATTCTAACAAAATTCCAAAATCAAATTGTAACATTATATACTAGTCCATGTTTACAGCTAAATAAAGAACGGCGGCCTTAACCATTTAGCTGATTAAATCCCAATGTTAAGTTTAAACGGATTTTGATATGAACTCAAAAAATGTGTAACGAAGATATAAATTATCCAAGTTTTCATTCTTAAAGTCATATGTTCTTGGACTACAAATCAATTTAATTTAATCATTTCAGTTCGATTATGCGTAATTAATTATACATTCACATTGCTATAAGTTCAATTCAGAAGTTAAAATAAGGAATTGCTCATTATATTAGACTATCCATTTACCAGTTGAAACAAATTTTTTAATTTGAAAGCAGAAATCAGCCAACCAATGTCATTTTCTCGAATAGAAGGTTTCATTACATTTTTTACCACATAATAAAGAACGGTAAACTACAATAACCTATCAACAACAAAATATAAAATTTTAAAATGACATTGACAATACTTCAATCAATGGCAAGAGCAGAATAATATCACTAGGCCTCATATATATGTATATTATATGTGGAAATGAGACAGACATATTATAGCTAAAGTTTCCATTTTGCTAATTGGAGTAATGAATCTATATTTTCTTTATTTATTTTAATAAAAAGTAAGGTTATTAAGCTAAATAAAGGAAAAACAAAAGAACAATCTATAACTAGGTACCTAATTAATTAAGTAAAAACCATGAAAAAGCAATCCAACTAATGACAAAAAAATAATTAACAGAGTGTGGACTTTAATTATCTTACAAAATTGAATCTTAATTATGCATATGAAAGAAACGAAATGAAGATAATATAAACAAGTAAACGAAAAGAAGAGTGATGATCCAATAGATGCCCTCAAACATTTTTAATAAAAAGTGACTTATGGGTCAATGTTGAGGCATAAGTACATGACCATAACAAAGAAAATGTAGCAATGCGCCAATTTCAGTTCATAAAGATTTCTTGAATTGCATGTCTAGTCGGCAACTTAAACAATTTCAAATTTCGAGATGAAAGTTGTCCAGACAAAGAAATCTTGATAAAAAAAAAAAGTGATATGTTAGACCAATATTTTTATTTATAATTGATGGTTGATTATTTTCAGGTAAATAATTATAAAACCTTATATTTTGATGAAATACGATGGTGTCTCCTTGTGTTTTGAAAAATTATTCATATTTCTTTGTGTTTTGTCACTGTCATATCATAATCTACTTGTATTTTATATTATTCCTTTTTGTCTTGAATTTCGTAACATAATATATGTTTATGATAAAAAATTAGTCTTACACAAATCTTAGAATGTTAGGAATTAAAATGACTCTAAAAGGTTTTTTATTCTTATATTATCCTCGTGATCATACATTGAAAGTTATAGAATTATCTTATAAATTACAAAAAAATAATTTCTATAATTATAAACATCGTAATACTAACAAAATAAAAGTATATATACTAACAAATACTTATTATGTTAACAACTGTGATAAAAAAACATATAATTTAAGACACAAAGAGGTTATAGTATAACAATGTCAAACATGAGGAGGTATAAGTAATTTTTCAAGGGTAAACTTCAAAAACATACCCTGTGGTTTAGCTTTTTTTTCAAAAAGATCCTTGCGAAATTTTTTTTTTCAAAAGCATGCCTGTGTTTTGAAACATTAGCAAAAAGGAACTTTTTTATTAACAC
Organism: Euphorbia schlechtendalii; assembly: GCA_949673415.1. Classification (NCBI taxonomy): domain Eukaryota; kingdom Viridiplantae; phylum Streptophyta; class Magnoliopsida; order Malpighiales; family Euphorbiaceae; genus Euphorbia; species Euphorbia schlechtendalii. The sequence continues at coordinate 18,997 of CATIWQ010817042.1, forward strand.
CGTCAAATAATGATGATGTGGCAGGGGTATTTTTGGGATATTATACTAGGTGTCCGGCTCTCCACGTTTATTAAGTACCCGTTCACACAAAAACGAACATGTGTCCACTGACAATTTCAACTCACCCATTTTTCCGTACCCTTCTCTCCCACCTTTCTTCCACCCACTTTTACTATTTGAATCCTCACTGCAAGAATATTTCAAATTAACGTCGACACAAATTCGTCGCTAAACACAGTTTTTGCGTCGATTTTGCGGTAAAAAAGATAATAGCGTCGACTTTGCGTCAAAAAACACATCGACGTTACAATGCTGGACGCTAAATATTTAGCGTCGACATTTTCATTGTCGACGCAATTTAGCGACAACATTGTCGTCGCTATAGTCAATCTATTTTGTATCATAAGTATCATTTTAACGCTAAATGGAGTCGACACGGTTGATGCTATGTTGATGCAAAATGTGTCATTGCTAAAATTTACACTAGCTTGTTGATGCTAACATAGGTGATGCTATGTCGACGCTAAATGACACTAAGTACAAATGTGGTTTTGGGTCATATTTTTCCTAAAAATTTTGGATTGAAGAGAACTCCGGCATGAGTCCAGACATTATTACTGTCAAGACAACTAATGAAAAAAAAGACTAAAAGTAGTGATAATTACAAAGAAACTAAAGTGACCAATATTTTCCATGCAAATCACCAAGTTAAGAAATCAATAGTAATGTTTACTCTACATACATCTAACTTGAAATTGAAAGCAAACAAGGTGAAGTAAGCCAAATAAGCATTGTTGGAAAATCTCAAATAAAAGTATGAATTAATAACCTCAATTGACCATGTTGGTTCATTAGGTTCACTGACGGTGGCTTAAGGCGTGAAAACTATCTTTGCACCGTTAAGGCCAATTGCTAACCAATTCCACATGTGATGCCTCCTGTAGCATATATTTACTGCAATATTGCCATAAACTGTTTTCAAAAGCTGGATGACTAGTATTCCCTTCCATGAGATATGTGCTTTCATTGAAGTCACCAACCCGAGGTATATGGTTCTGCCAAATGGAATGCTAATAACATGTTTAACAATAGGTAATAATCAATATATGACACAGATTGCATAATTACATTTACCTTTCTATGTTTGCCAATCAAGTTCCTGTGGTTTCCAATAAAAACAACATAACGTAAGGTAAGAAATATTACTAAAAAACCAGATTAAGGATAAAATTGTGAACACCAAAACTGAAACAAACAATCAAGTGTAAAGCCATTGAAATTAAACCAAAATTACATTGTACTCCACAACTGAATTCAATCAGATTACATATATGAAACTTCACATCCCTCATATAATCAACAACAACAATTTCAGAATACAAAACAAATATGAAAAAGAAACTTTAAAGCAAAAGAAATAATGAAGAATAACATGCCATTAATTTTCTAGGAGAAGTCACCCATTAATCTAATGACCCTCTGCAGCAATCCCAGTGCCAGAACAAACCCAAAATAACATGGATCAATGCCTATCGAGAACTTCCAACTTCACGTCATATTCGAAATAGATTGAGACATCATCTCTCGAACAAGTTCTCGCACACATTCCTCGACTTTTTTCATTGTTACTTAGTAATCGCTTGAGTTGCATTGCTAACAACTTGCTTTAATTCCTTCACTACATTCTACAATTTATCAATGTAGGGAGTTATCATAGAACTTGAAAAAATAACAAATCCAATAATTTTTTATAGCATTCATGATTCACATTATATTATTAATCTATCAATATTTTAAGTGGGAGATTGAAAACCAATTATTCTTCCCAAACATTGGGCACAAAGTAATGGGAAATGCAGTGATAATGAAGGAATAAAGGGGATTACCATATGTAGTAATGATAAATGGTAAGTGAACAATATGCTTTAACTTCTGGATGAAACTATAATGCAATAATGACAAATGATAAGCGAACAATATGCTTCACTTCTAGTTGAAACTATAATAACTTACAACAAAATGAGCAAGTAAAAATAAAAACTCAACTGAGAATAACATCTTGACAATCCAAGAGGAATGAAGCAAAAAGTTAATGAAAGATAGCTCTAACAACATAACTTTCTGCTAATTTTTACACTTCTTAATAGAAATAGCACAAGTTATGTGAGTTCACCTGTATATGAATCACTTAGAAGAAAAAAAACCAACAAGTGCAGACAACAAGTCAGAAATATTGCTAACATTGCAACAATGTAAAGGTTCGCCAACCCATCAAGTATAGAGATAAATAATTTAAAGTGCAGCCTCAATATAAATGTGAGCTTCAAATATTTATATGATATGATTTAAAAGATATATCTGAGAGAGTAATATTTGGGTTAAATTTCATAATCACTACTGCTTAAGTTCATTGATGGTAATTTCGTTCCAAGTACTGATTCACGTACTTATCCAAATAGAAACTGCATATATAATTAATTTGAAATTATTCTTTCATCATAAAGAGAAGACATGTGCAAAAAGATAGATGGAGGCCTGCTAGCTTAGACAAGAACAAAAGGCTTTTTTATTAATGTAACAGTTGACCATCAATTAGTCGCATGTATCATGTTTTGCTACACATAAATTCACCGAGTTTGAACGTATATTCATCATCCATACTCATATATACCAACCAAATATATGTTTATTTATATTCTACCAATGACGAATAACAATCAAATCAATTATTCGGTTTTGAAATTAATCGGCACTTACCACCTTTATTAGTGGAAATAAAACATTAATGTTCTAGACGTAGTTTCAGTCAACACTTTCTCTATTAGCAGTAAAAATAACAAAAATTTAACATGAATTACTTCCCTTAAACAGAAACTAAACAAGAAAGACTGTTATGAAACGACATCGATCTTGCAAATTACATCATCATCATAGAATTTGCAGACTCCACAAAAATATTTATTACAAACTTGAGCAACCTGAAATATAGCTGAAATTCAGAGTTCAAACAAATCAAAACATGAAAGATTCCAACAATAAATGCAAAAGCATACACGCTAGTTGTTATGTATCACAAAAATATAATGATCCACCGATTGAATCACTAGAATATCAACAAAAAAAAAATATAATTGTTATGTAACGTTTAAACCCCAACCAAAACAACTCATAATCATATACAAACAAGATATTGGTGAATTGCAAAAGTATTCACTATATGTAATCATCAGTCAAGCTCTGATACTCTATAAATCAAAATATGCAACATTCAAGTTTCTCTAGATAAAAAAATTTAAGGCTAAATTTAGTAAATGCAATCAGAATATGCAACATCCTAAACACTAGTGATTTTATTTTGTAACTGAAACAAATTAAAATTTCAAACGTGCTTATTTTTCTGCAATAATTATGTACAATCTAAACAATTGATTCAACCAAACGATAGTTACTTGATTAAGGAAAGCTAATCCTCGTCTTTCTTGCTCATGGCCATTCGATACTTCTGAAATCAAAACCACCTCGTGAGATTCCCAAAACGTTTCAGCTGCTCATTTTGATAGAATAGGGGACTGAAATTGCAAAACTAGCTTTTGACGGAGAGGTCGGCAACGAAAAATAGAAGTGAGAAAGGTTTCTTGGATGGATTAAGTAAAAGCTACCGAAAGAGGGGAGAAATGGCTTGGACGGCTGAGGGTTATGAAGGGAAGGGAATCAGGAAAACAATAATTAAGGTTAAAGTAAACTAAGAGGTTAATTGGGTCTAGACCTGGGCATGGGCCGGGCAGGGCCGGGTTCGGGCCAGGCCTTATCGGGCTTAGCTAAATAATGAATAGCCCAAGCCTAGCCCAAACCCATGAAAAAATACATCGGGTTCGGGTCGGGCCGGGCCTTTAATAAAATAATCAAAACCAAGCCCGGCCCGCGGGCCTAACTATTAATTGTTTTAACTAAAAAAAATTAAAATTTATTACTAAAAAATAATTGTGAAAAAATAATTCCAAATATATTTGTAGTATAAGTCATAA
>CATIWQ010817097.1:0-21138 GCA_949673415.1 Euphorbia schlechtendalii
TTGAGGTAGAACTGTTTTCTCTTGAGAGAATAATATTATTGTATTTGCATTTTTAATTTCGTGGCATAAATAAAATGATTGATGATTAGTACAGTATTATTTATATAATATACTTATTTAATGTGAAGCATTTATTACGGGTGAGCTCAACCAACAACCAAATAACTTTCTTAAAAATCCATAGCCCACGGATGTGCAAATACAATAGCATTTGAAATGTTGTATAGCTTAAAATATTGAGTATGACCTACTTAAATTGATTATATGGTGTTTAACTTTTTATTTTTTACTTGTGTTGCTATTTGGAGCATGAATATGTTTTTTTCTAACTATGCATAGAATTGTCGATCTTCAATGATCTGTTAAGTTATCAGGCTAAAATTAAATATATATCAGACACCAGATCTGTTAATTTTAATAAATGCGACATCAAATAGATAATCTCAATAAGTCAAAAGCATATTTGTGTTATAAAACATGATATAGAAGGCCCCAAATGCATCATTAGCTCATTCACCTATGACACTTCCTCCTACTGCCCACCTTTGCAATGGTCTCGTACCTCCATCATCTTTTAAAAGAGCATCAAATAATTCAGTTGACATGGCATGCGTTGACCAAACGGGCAGATTTTGGTTTATTCATCTTCTTCTTCCTTTGATTTTTTTGCGATTTTTTTCTTTTTTTGCAATTTTTTTCACCTAATAAATGAGATTTTCAATGATTTTTTAGATAAAGTTTCATCATTTCGCAGCTGGAAGACTTAGAGAAGTAAAGTTTGTTACGTTTTGTGAATTTTCAGAAATTTAGTTTGGATTCGGAGATATTTTTCTTGAAAATTTATGAATTTTCCGGAAAATTCATGTGGAAAGAATTCCATAGCCATTTCTTTTCATTTTCATTTCTTTTTTTTTCCAATAAAATCAAAACAAAAGGAATCAAATGTTGTTCATTCATACTAACTTATTAAAATCTTGTATGTTTGATGGTGAAATTTTTGTTTTGATTTGGTTTTGAGGAAAAGAAAATGATTGATGAATAAGATAATAGAAACGCAATTATGGAAATTTAAAGGGTTATATGAAATAATTTTAAGGATCCTTTTGTAACTTTTACAACTACTATCATGTTATTATTGTGCTAATTTTTCAAAATTTGATTGAATTTCAACGAGAGTGTTGCATGCACTATGTCGAGACCAGCATAGTGGGTTGAAGAGAGTTGTGTGGTGTACTTTTTAGAAAATTAAGAAGGTGTAAGACTTTTTTTTTAAAAGATGAGGAAAGTATGAAATTATTTGAAATATCACAGTAATAGTTGGAGGAGTTAATGATGCATCATTTGCCTAAAACATAATTAAGTTGTGACATGCAAACAATCATACAAGATTCAAATGCTATACAAATTATTTTAAGGGGAAATTATAAAAATCGGTTGATTTTAAGTATTTATATCAACTAAAGTTTTGGTCCATAACTATTTTGACCAAATAAGTTTCAAACTCACCTTCTATACGTTCTAAGTTATTTTTTTCTCCTTCACTACTAATTGATGACATCACAGATGATGTCAAGTTTTTTTTAATTTTCTCATTTTATTTTGCCATTATCTTTTATTCTGTTCATTTTTTGGACATGCCGCTTTAGATTTTTTTCGTCTTATTTTTATTTTCGAAATGCCATCCATTGTGATATACTATGTTTATAACTTTTTTCAACTGTTTGATATAAAGTAGGAACAAGGTAGGAATATGGTAGGAAGTAACAAATGACAACTCTGGAAATATTACTTTAGTTTTCTGATAGTTAACAGATGAAAGGACCACTATCCAAAAATTAAACATGACAGGAGCACTATTTGGTAGGAACATGGTAGGAAAATGAACTTGAAAATCAAACAAAATAGCATCAGATAGGAACAAGGTAGGAAGTAAAAAATGACAACTCTAGAAATATTACTGTAGTTTCCTGATAGATAACTGATTAAATGAGAACTATCCATTAGTTAAACATGACAAGAGCAATATCTGGAAGGAACATTGTAGGAAAATGAACTAGAAAATCAAACAAAACGAAAGTAGACAACAACATGGTAGGAACATTGTAGGGACATGTTAAGAAGTAAAAAATGACAACTCTGGAAATATTACTGTAGTTTCTTAGATAGATAACTGATGAAAGGAGCATTATCCAGTAGTTAAACATGACTTGAGCACTATCTACTAGGAACATGATAGGAAAATGAACTTGAAAATCAAACAAAATAGAAGCAGATAACAACATGGTAACATGGTAGGTGTGAGCAGGTGACAGGGAGTGATGGGCCGAGAGCGCACGAGATGAGAGGTGCGGTCCACCGGGGTGTTTGAAAAAAGGTGCACCAGGTCGTGGGACCCGGGAAAAAGGTTGAAAGAGAAGGCGAAAATAATTTTAGATCAGTTCGAACCCGAATCCGCCATCTCTTAGTGTGGAGTCGCCACTTGGATTAGCTCTTTCTAGGAATTAGAGTCCTGTGAAGCTTAACGTCCGGGGGACGACCCACTAAGACATAGAGATTCGGGTTTGGGATAAGTTGCTTATTTCTTAAGTGATCACATTATATTACATCTACAAAAAACCGTATTTTCTTAGTTATGCATATTCGTACTTAGGTCATTTTTTGAGTTTGAATGCATGATTCACGTATAGAAAAAGTAGTAAACCCATCCACAAAACAGTAAGTAAATGCGGAAATAAAGGCGGAAAAGTAAAGGTTACAAAAATTTCAAAAAATTGGGGGATGCAACCGCCCGCTAACCTATTAATTACATTTCCTCAAAAATATGTGCAATTCCCGAAGGAAAAATAAAATTCTAAACATAAATCTAACATGCATCCACAAAGGTTAGCACAGGGGATATCACATATGCTCTATTTGATTTTAGCGAGGCCTGTGTGGCCAAATTAAAACATCAATGATTAAAGTTGTTATTTTAAATAAAAATTGGTTCATTTTCATTTACACGTATGTTGATCAATTTTATTAGTGAAAATGATCGCATGGCATAAGGTGAGGTATGTTGTCCAGGAATAATTTTAATTCCCTTCGTTGGGGTATTCTAACATAAAAAATTAAAAAGAAATAAAAGATGAAGAAGAGAATTGCAACATTTACAATAATAAGGAATAAAAATAATTCCTAGGTCCACAAATAAAAATTAAAAAGAGATGAAGCAGATGATGAGCGTAGAATTCGCAGTTCTAGGAACTCGGAGGCTTACCCTTTCGACGTGAATCCACTTCAGAGTATCTGTTCGATCCCCAGGAGCATTCCTCGTTCGTTTTGGTTTAATTGTAGTTTAATTGGAAAATACGTGTTTATTTATCCAAAAGATAATCAGACTCGGGTTCTAAATTATTTTTAGACCCGAAAATATCTGAGGATATTTGAAGAAAATAGATGAAGAAATTTGATTTTAAGATGAAAAAGTTTGGAATCCAAAATTGTTTTGCATCCAAGAAAATGTTAAAAGAAAATGTTTTTGTTGTATTTGTCTGTGTGTTTTTTTATCTGAAAAAGAGAACTTTTCTCTGAAATTTTGAGCCCGAGATTATCGAAAAAGACCCGACTATTTATAGGGAAAATCCCAAAAATCCAAAAAAAATAAGTTTTTCCGGCGAGGGGTCTCGCCGGAAAAAGTCTAGCGAGGCCCCTCGCCAGAGTCTCTGGCGAGCTCACCAAAGACTTTGGCGAGGCAACCTCGCCAAGGACTTTGGCCAGGCTTGCCTCGCCGAAGCCTTTTGGCGAGGTTTGCCTCACCCACCTTTGGTTATGCGGGCCCCCGGATTCGATTTTCGGTGGTGTTTTATGTATTTTTATATATTTTTAATTAATTTCTTAATCAAAGTCCTTTTAAATTCAGCGACGAGGAAGACTCCAATTTGAAGATCGTCGGATGGCCGAAAATTGTGTGATTCGAGGATAAATATCCTAAAAAGCCATCATCATTGAACGCGTAAGCTGGTACGAAATCCCGTGCTCACAACTGCCCCTTGTGTGATAATTGTTGGTTGTGTAACCAGCATTATCCCATGAAAAGAGTGAAGGGATTGAGAATATACCTTACCGATGCGGCTGGTGACTTCTTGTTCCTAATTGGTGATAACGTAGGCCTTCCTTTCTAGTGTTGTGTCTTCATAGGGTTGTCCGTTTCTTTCTTTGAGATCTCTTATGTACTTTATGCCTCTTGTGGGAGGTTTGACCGTTTGTTTCTACGGCGTCCCTTTAGTGGTTGGCAACCGTTTCATTCTTCGGTTGATAAATGAGACTGTTTCTTTCTTCAACCATCGAGATAACCGTTTCCTTCTTCGGTTGTATTTGGTATTTCCTTAATAGGATGTTGACTTGCTTCCTCTATCCAGTCAGTAAAAAGATAATGTTAATACATTTTATGATGAATATTTTAACTATGTGATTGAGTTTATGCGAAGCAAAAATTTTTTCCCCTTCAATCAAAAATTAAAATGGCAAGTAAAAAAGTTTAATAGAAGTTTGGGGATGTCTCGAAAACTGCTCCGTTGTTTTGTGATATCGCAATGTTGACTTTAGACTTGATTGGGCCATCGTCTTGTTTATAGGTTCCTCATGTGGAGGTGGAAGTTCTTGTTTACTAGGACGGTGCTGCCCCGGGTTTGACATTATTTTTTCTTGTAAATGTCATGATGCTAATGTAATGTATGCATGTTTTATGCATGAACAATATTTATCATATGATGTATGTTTGTCTGCTGTAGGTGTTGTGGGCTTCGTTCATTGAAGAGCCTTCTCTTATGTTGGTGCATGTTTGCCCCTATTACTTGTCTTGTTAGGGATTCCATGGACAACTCCCTCAAAGCGATGACCATGGGTTCGTTGAATCAGGTTTAAGTTCATAGCTTGGATCTGATTTGAGGAAAGTCTAGATGAATCGTTGATCCAGCATTGTATCGGTGATGATCACTTGGAAGCCGTTTTGCCTATAGTGTTGAAGGTATATGATGCCTCGTACCATTCCGAGGAGGAGATGATGAATTTGATATTTCTTTGGTTCTAAGTTTTGCATAGATCGCCCTTGCGGGTTTTCAATCTATCGAACCTTGTCTTAATTTTTGCCTAGAACGCCTTTTCAGGTTTTCAATCCAGCACACTCATTTTTCTTTGTTTTATTATTTATTATTTTTGTTTTTTTATGTTTACTTGCAATATTCTACCATTGGCATGCAAGCAATCAAGATAAGAATATGCATAAAGATTCAGCAAAAATGATAATTCATTGATGAACTTAACAGGGGTATAAATGTTTCAAATGATTTGACTCTTGCCATTGTTTAGCCTTTTCAGGTTTTCTAACCAATGTGGTTCTCTCGATGTCCTAAGTTTTTCCTGAGCCGCCCTTTTCGGGTTTTCAACTTAGCGGACTATTCTTTTTGTGGTTTGAAAAGAAGCCCTAATTTTTGCTCAACTAGCCAAGTGTTAATTGACAAGCTAATTACAAATTTATTTTTTGTTCGTACTACTTTTTATAGATTTATTTCTTTCACCTATGCGTGATAGCAATTGTGCAAGACTTGGTAGATCAGTCATCGTCCATGTCCCCGACTTCATTTGTTCTCTCGTTTAGCGTCTTTGATTGATTGGTTGGTGCTCGAGCTGCTTTGCTGGTTTGAGGTGTATGTGATGATGAGTCTTGATCATCGATGTTTCTTGCGTTGATTGCCCTACAAATAGTAGCAACCCATGTGAAGGAACTATTGACGTGTTCAACGATCTGACTCTTTTTTATCTTTAGCATTGACTCTTTTTTTAGTATCCCATGAATGATGGTGATCCCTGTGATGGAGTTGTTGACGTGTTCAACGATCCGACTCTTTCTTTGTGGCATTGCGCTGGTTGTTTGATTGCCCCACAAATGGTGGTGAGTCGTGTGATGGAGTAGTTGACGTGCTCAATGATCTGACTCCTTCTTTGTGACACTGTGCCGGTTGTTTGATCTCATGAATGGTGGCGATGGAGTTGTTGACATGTTCAATGATCTGACTCCTTCTTTGTGATGTTGCATCAGTTGTTTTGTCTTGTGAACGGTTGTGATAGAGTTGTTGACGAGTTCAACGATTTGACTCCTTTGTGACATTGCATCAGTTGTTTGGTCCCAACTTGCTTGGTCAATATTTTGGCCTTATTCTAGCTTCGATCCTTTTGATCTTTGCATGTTTCATTCTCTTAGTTGAGTCAGTGGACGTTTCATGCTTGGAGATCTTTCCATTGATCTTTCATCCTTGTATGATGAGGCAATTGCTATCACTCGTTGTCTAAGTACATGTATTTATCTCTCACTTTCTCTCAAGAGTCAAATCATTTGAATTTATTATGGGGAATCCATTTATAACCAAATTAATTTCATGAAATGATGTGTCACATGTGCTAAAAACATTATGTATATATTTATGAGAATGCATGATGTCATTGATAAAATATCAAGTAAATAAACAATGTTCAATTTATTTAAAAATAATTCAAAAGAAGCCTCGTAGGTAAAGTAGCTAAATGCTAATTTATTACATCATCTTCTTCCGATGCTATTCTAGCGTCCTTCAGATATGTCCATGGATTCAAAGTGCTCCATCATATCTGCCTTCTCGAACACTTCCTAATAGCTCGAGAAGATGTCTGATCTAAACTTATTATTGTATGATGGCAGTGCACCGTCTAGAAGCTTGGTTATCATCTCTGGTAAAGTCAAGCGAGCCCTAAGCCTAACCTGTGTTGCCATCCAATGCGCATAGTAGGATTTGAAGCTTTCACCCTGCCTTTGCCTTATAGCCTCTAGATGTTGCATTGTTGTTTCTATCTGAGAGTTGAAACCATAATACCCTAGCATAGCTTGAGCGAGGCTATTCCAATCAATATCTATGTCCAGCGGAAGGTGGCTGTACCATTCGTTTATCGGGTGGCCTAAGGTGATGACGAAGAGTTTAGCCATCATTCGATCGCTGACCCTCAATGCTCTCATCACCATCTGATAATGCATTAAGTGAGCGCACTCTTCGCCAGATCCTACGTACTTCTCAAACTGCGGCATTACGAAGTTTGGAGGTAAGCTGTCTTCATCCCCGATTATCGGTTGTGTAGGGTATGTGTTCCTAAGGTGACCATCGTGAGTGGCTAAGAACTGTAGCCATAATTCTGCCATGCCAGGTTGTTAGAGGATGGCATCCCCTGCGCTTGGATAAGAGCCATATTGCCTTTGGGGATATGCCGCAAAATGGGGCAGTTGAGGTGCCTAGACCAGTGAGGCGACCGACATACTCCAGTTAGGAACAGGTTGTTGGGTCATTCCTTGGTAGAAAAGCCCTTGTGCGAATGCTGGCTGGATAGGCTAACCCTGGAAGAATTAGTTACCAGATTGCTGTTGGAAAGGATTGGAAAAGTTAAATCCCGACAGAATAATTGGAGCCTAGTTCAGCTGACTTTGTCCTACCCCGAACTGATAAATGGCAGTAGGAGTTGAGGATATTGCATGTGAGGTAGGATGTCCCCCTATTGGATTGACATTGTTGAGGGTGACCTCCGAGCTGGACACTGCATTCTAGGCCCTCCCGACGTATTGGCGAATGAGCGATGCTAGCTGTTCACATGTTCGACGATCAATTTAGGGCTTCTTGACATGTAGAACAAAGTTGGGAATGAGAGACGTGAGGAAGTTGGGGATTTTTTTGAAAAGGGACGGGATTGTAATTTTATAAATTAGTGATTTAGCAATATTTATTATTTTATATTATAAAATGGTCCCCTTATCAGTAAAGAATAGAAATTGAGGACAATTAAGAGTCTCATCCTCTATATTACCTGGAAATTAGTATTAGGGAACAAAATTCTCATATTGTCCCCAAGTATCTGTCCTTGAATGTTTGATTTTTTGTAGTGGAAGTTACGTACCGCCCGTACAAAACTCTTTAAAAGTGAAGCAGGACATTTGTAAACCATAAACTGGGAACAGTTGATTAATTATTATATAAAACATATAATAAAAATCATTGATTCTAAAATATTAGAAGAGAGTGGATTTGGATGACAGTCCTCCAAATTGGATGCAAAATTTTTTTTGAATCCTTTCATTAAAAATATAAACCCAAACAGACTATGGAACTTCCCTTAGAACGCTATTGCCTTCCCCGGCAACGGCGCCAAAACTTGTTCGCCACTTTTCCACTGATAAGTTTAATAACTAATGGTTCTAAGAACTTGTTCGTGAGACTTGGCTACACTCGTTTCATAAGGCTTATCCTCAAATAATGGTGCAAAAAACTTGTTCACGAAAAATGTAGGTGTTGTCAATACCTCTTATTAAATAGAAAAATGATGATAACTGCAAGTATACAGTTGCGATGTAGCTTTAAAAGATATCGAACCCACAAGGAAGGAACCAAGTCTAAGGAATAACAAGGAAAGACAAAGTAAAAGAAAATAAAAATAGATTTGAGATTTTTGGATAGGAAGATTAGAATGAAAAGTTGAGTACATATAGATGTGGAAGATTGGAGAATCTAAATATATAGAATCTTCACTACGAACAAGTATAGCAGAGAAAACATGCAAGTTCAACAAAGATGTTACAACTCACTAAACTAATCTAATAGACTCGGTTCAAAACACTTAGATGTTCAATGATTCACTGCAGAGCAACACATGAAATAACTTTTCTAAACCTAGCACAAACGAAATAAGACAATTATGAAAACCTGGACAACATCAATACTATGCTTAGTACAGGTCGCTCTCACATAGCTACATTTAGCAAGTTACCATTCCAAAAATGTTAGCTCACTAAATAGCGTTATATCACACATCCAGTGATTATACACGATATTTTTAACCCCGAAACTACTCTTAAAATTAACTCCAACGCATATAACTTGATTAACATAAAAGACTTAGCACAAAATACGCATTATGACACATAGACATATGATAAAGTTCGAAATAGAAAGTATAAGTAGAAAGCAAAGCAAAGTAGTAAGATATGCAAGTGAAAGCTAAAGTTGATCAAACCGTATCCACTCTTTAATGGGAGTTATCAATTCCCGCAATTCTTGCGTCTGCTTTGAATTCGGTCTCGGCCCATACAGAACCTTCGCTAGGATGCTATTCTTTGTGAATATTGAACAAACGAATATTGAAGAACGAAAACTTTTATAGATAAGTGATTTGCAAGTACACTTATACAACAATCGATCGAGAATATAGAGAAATCTAGTGATCGAAACAAGGATTCGAATCACTTAAACATTTTCTCGCTAACACTTAAGAATGTAGCGAATCTGTCTACACACACTATATGTGACTCTTTATTTGCACTCTAATGCTGTACACATCCAATGCTACGAAATTATCATGGAATGGAGCCCTATTTATAGAGTTTGAAGGGTTGCATCTATCCAAACGAAGGGTTGTGTCCATTAGTGAAAGATTACATCTCTTCACTGTGATTGGTTGAGAAGCTTTGATATAATCCACAGTGGATAGGCACCTTTTCATGATTGGTTGACTTCTGAAAGATGTCTGTTCGTTGGTAGTTGATGGCGGTTGATCATGCTTATCTGGCGGTTGATAGTTAAGAAGATAATACCAGAAAATCATCCAAGTAGCGACCACGAGACACAAGTCGCGACCGTGAATCTTTAATTGGCAGACTTCTTTTTCTGAAGTAAATAAGTCGCGACCGCGAATGATTGTCGAGACCGTGAATTTAGTTTTACTCAGAATTCTTCTTGCAACTTCATCTATCTTCGACAGCTTCGATCCTAAGCTAAATCTTTAAGTTCCACGCATCTTTTTGCACCTTTTTCACTCTTTTTTCATAGAATTCCACTTTAGAGTCATTTTACTCCCAAGATTTACCTAGTATCTGCATTTGCATAGAAAACAACTACATACCATGTGAAATCTTTTATATGAAGTATAAAAATGACTAAAACTATAGTGTTTAATGTATAAAATTAATGTGATAATAAGTGTAATTATACACTTATCATTTTTGTGGGAACTTGGTGAGCATACTCGATATTCATCATCTTCTTTTTGTAGGATTTTTATCTAACCCCAAGTTGGCCGAGACCTAAAGTGGATTTTATGTTGTTTTGAAAAATGTCTTTTATCCAAAGTACACTTCTTTGGGTGGTTAGTGTTCCATGGTAGGTTGCCCACAAAGTCGAATCTTTTTCAGAGAGGTTGTTCTACCGTGGTTGATGTGAAATGATCCTTTAGTGATGGGGAAGAGACTTTAGATCATGCATTGTTTCATTATCCCGGGAGCTATTGTGTATGGAGTCAACTATTTCATTTATTCGGTGTGTCGATTGTTATGCCTTCAATAGGTTAAGGTTTGCTTCAGTTATGGAGGTTTCATTTTCATGGGGGTCCACATCATGAATATGTTACATCATTATGGTTTTTCATCGCTTGGGCATTATGGAAATGATGCAATAGTGTTTTGAAGGTGTATTGAGGACGGAGGATTTACTCACTTAGAGTATTAATTTTTCTTGGTTTGTATTTAGATATAAGAAATGACATCTCGGGTTTTTTGTTCTGATATCTTTAATAAACCATGCCTTCTACTTTCTTGTAACCTTGACCGTAGATTTCATCTTGATATCTACACTTCATTTTATATTTTTTTTTAAAAACTCGCGAAGAGACAGTGTGTCTCTCTGAAAGCTAAAAGGTTGAGATGGGAGAAAATTTCGGGGTGAAGTCCCCAACTAGGTTGGTTTCCTCACTTGCCTACAAAACTCCCACCCCTCTTTTATTAGATAAATAGAGTGGCTACAATTCTCAAGTTAAGAACAATAGCCAACTAAGTCTGATTACAAAGTAGAGACCTCGCATTTACAAATAAATATGAAGATGTAAAGAAAAGCGAACGCTTATTACAACTGAAAATAAACCCACACATGTGAATGCTCTTGGAGAAGATATCCTCCGCTTCCGTTGCAGCTTCAAAGACAAATTTGTTCCGTCTTTTCCAAAGTAGCCATGATATGATAAACCATAAGGAAGTTTCGAAGTGCCGATATCGCCCCCTTCGAAAGAAAGATTGCCAAATTTCCAAAAAACTCAAAGAGTGCGAGGGATCAGTGTTGGAACTTCTAACCATCTCAAGAACTCTTGCCAAATTCGGTAGCTATTATTGCAAAGTAATAGTGCATGGTCCATTGTTTCCGGCTCATTACAAAATGGAAAATTTACATTATCAATCACATTGCATCCACAAGAGAGTAAAAAAGAACATGTCAGAATCTTGTTATGAAAGAGCAACCATCCAAAGAACTTAATTTTAGGAAGGAGACAAACCGACCAAATAATTGAGAAGTCCACAATTGGTTTAGTCTAGCGTGCTGAATTGTAGAAACAAGCCGTGAATGCCCTTGTTGAGTAGACTTTATGCTCACCATAATCCCAATAAAATCTATCCATCACAGCGCTGAACTGGGGCTGCTACCAACTGTCTACCGAACTGCCGTGAAGCTGCTGCCCGATGTCAGAGCTGCCAACCACTGAATGGTTGAAGATGTTTGGGACAGCAGATTTAATCCACATACGTAATTGACCACATTGTTCTCTTTGATTAAACCGCAATGTTCGTTTCCAAAACGGACGGGAGAAACAATTATTATCAAAGATCGAGTAGCAACCTGACTCAACGGAGCAACGCTTGCTGTTACAAATCAAATAGAGATCCAGGAAAAGGATTTTAAGTGGCCTATTGGATGTCCAATTATCATACTAGAAGAGTGCATTAGTCCCACTACCTATCGCCATCCGTGAGTTGGATAAAAATAGCTCCCAAAACGCTTCATTACAGGCACAACATGAGATATTACGCAAATTGGTGTCAAATACCTGCTGTCAACCATAGCCACATTTTCCCAAGTAATAAAACCGTGACTAGCCATGCAAAAACAATACCATAATGAGTCCCGATCAGCTTCTCGAATTTTCCAAACCTATTTAAGTAGAAGGCTGCAATTAATTAGAGAAAAGTCTCGAATAAATAGTCCTTCGAGTCGCATTGGAAGATCGATCATCGTCCAACTAACTTTACATAGCCCATTAACGTTTGAGTCACCCCTCCACAGGAAATTTCTCATTAATTTCGTTAACGTAACATTAACAGAGCTCGGTATTTTGTAGATGGACATGAGATAAAATGGTAAAGAGGCTAGCACCGACTTAATTAATGTTAATCTTCCCGCATAAGATAAACAATTGCCTTTCCAATTCGCAAGTCGATTCTTGAATTTATCAACTAACGGATCCCAAGATGACAAGGGTAAAACGGTGTACACCAAGAGGGCTGCCAAGATACGTGTTTGGGAATTTTTCGATTTGACAACCCAAAATTCTCGCACCCGAGAGTAGAAGCTCCTCCGAACAATGAATACCAAGGAGAGTGCTTTTGTAAAAGTAAATTCGTAGACACTTCATTTTATATGAAATATATATTAGCTTAGAAGAGGGTTTTCTTTTCCCTCCCTTGGGCTTTAATTCTTCGAAAAAAATGTTGATGATCGTAAGATTTAGAGAGTTGGAAAGTTAAGGAGAAAATGAAAAATAAAAAAAAATTTCATCATCATGTATTCCATCCATATAACATATAAGGAAAAAATGGCAACTTGTTCATTTAGTACCTATGAAAAAAATATTTATTTTTAAGTATTAATATGTGTTATAAAATTTAAATTTATTTATTCTTCAATTTAGTTTAATTAACCAAATTAAATCATATCATATCATCTTGGTTATTCCAACATTTTTCATCATCCTCGAAACGAGGTACTTCCCAAAAAGTATCCATAATGTATAGGTGGGTCTCTTTACTTCCCAAAAGGCATATGATAATTGATATTTCTGGATATATCGATATAATGTTTTTAAAGTTTAAATCGATTATGAAATAACATCAATTATGTGGGAAAAACAGAAAATAAAATAAAATCACGCAATGCTGTTATATAAAAATAATAAAAATATATATATTATATGTACAAAAGTGGGGTAATCGTTTCTTTTGGGGGAGTACCAAGTAAATATTTTTTTCCATAAAATGTAGATGATAAATCTTCAAGAATATATATGTACAGTTCTTCCCTTTTTTGTTAGATCGAATTGAGTTAATTTATCTCATAATATTTTACATATAATTGTAATCTTACACTTTCATATGCAAAAAAAAGGTTAATCCTTCACCACAGGCATAGTATTTTTCTAATCGTACAAAATCCGGTCATTAATAGCATGAATTTGGAAACTTGGAAAAGTGAAATAAATACATTTATCATAGAGATATAAATTTATTAAAATAAATTATTATCAAGTATCAACATAGAAAAATTGAATTTATCATAGTAGATATAAAAAGTTATGTAACCAGTTCCAGGTAAATGAAATTTCGACATGACCAATTATTGGACGTAACAAGATTATCGTGACCAATTATTGGACGTAACAAGATTATCGTGTTTAGTAGATTGTCTATTTTATTAGACTTCTTAACACATAAACAAAAAAAAGACATTGTTTTAAGACTAAAAAAAGACATTTGAATGAAAAACAACTTCTTAATAGACCTTTTATCTTTTCCTTTCTAATATGATGTGTCACATTAAATTCTAGAAATTGCATATTTGATATTTCACAAATAAACAATCAAATAGAAGTTTGAATCACTAATTATATAATATTTTAATAGTGATTGATAGTTATTTAGTAAATAATTTATTATTTTTGTTATTAATTATTTTGAAAAATACAATTCACTTCATAGACAATGTGTTTTGGTTACATTTAAACTTGTAATTATTATATAATTATTATAACAACCATTCTGATTAAAATCAAACAGTTAGCTCACACGTGATATATGTCAATGTTATAAGCTATAACGGCCAGTGATATCATCAAGAACGTTACTATTTGAAAAATTCAAAAGTATTTAAACGCAACACGTGAAAAAGCACAACAAGATTTGACTTTGGCTATAATATTAGTTACGAATCTCCAATTTCATTATTACAGAGTCTTTCTAAAATTTTGTCGTACAATTTTCAACTATCAGTTGGAACATATTAATTTAAATATTATGTATTATATATCCATTCTCATTTTTTATAAACATTTTTTTTTATTTTTCGGAAGTAAGAAAATAATGGGCACATATATTATAGAAAAAGACAATGAAAAATTAAAAGTGAGGGAAACAGAAGAAAAAGAGAAATGGCCGTTTAAGAAAGGGGAGAGTAAAAATGGTGTGAATGGAAGAAGCGGACAAAGACAGATTCTGAAAACGAACAGAACCCGATAAAAACGACCAAAACAAAAACCAATGCTTATGTTTTTATTGAGAGTCACAATCCACACGAGTGGTAATGCTTCTCCTCGACGTTCATCCCACTCACCAATTCCATTCATGCATTCCATTATTTAATTGGTATAATCAATTGATCCATGACTCATCGTTAACGTTAATGAGATGGAAAATGCACTTTTTATTCCTGTTCTTATAAGGTTTTGTGAATTTATTTTTTCCATTTTTTATTCTGTAATTTATCAAAGTTCTCATTAAAATAAATAATTGTAACAAAACTCTCATAAAACGAAATTATTTCGTATCAATATTTTGAACAAAAGATTAAATTAAATTTTTGTTTTAATAATACTCAATGCTAAATAAATTAAAGTTAGATGCATAAATTTTTCGACACTTGATATCAAGACCCATTAAAAGCTCAATATCAAGGCCCATTAAGGTTCATTAAAAGCTTAGGTAAAACACTCATTGGTCCAAATACAATACCATCGGCATAGTCACTCGCTGAACCCACATCAGCAATTTCATACAGTCAAAATGCCCTCAGCACTACCAACCGTGCTCTCGCTGATAACACTTCAGTAGAATAGCGAGATTCTTTCAGCGCTACCCACCGTGCTCAAGCTAAGATATCATCGGCAAGACTCTCGCTGACCCAGCGCACTCCTTCTCTTTCCACTGTCGCATTAAATACAACTCTGACTGGTAGGGACGAACCATTTAATGCCCCGACGGTTGAAAAGACCTTCAAGCGGCTTACCACCGGCACGCAGCTTGCAAGCGGACCCCACAAGCCATCATTACATAAATCCATATAAATAGCAAGACCAGGATCTGAAAAAGAGGTAACTGTTACTCTTATAATAGACACTCATCACTCCTCTAAAAACACTAACTTTAGCATCGGAAAGTCTACGCCGGAACCACTTCCGGCCGGAGACTTATTTTGCAGGATCCGGGAATGTTGAAGATTGGGTAATCACTTTCAAGGGACATCAAATTGGTGCGGTGAGCGTAGAGGACAACCCCGAACGATGACTACTCCCCTGAACAAACCAACGAGACCCCCTTTTATTCCAGGGACTGTCTTGCTCCTGGATACTCCGAAACTTGGAAACAAAACTGGAACATTGACCCATGTTACCATAGCTCCCCCGGTACATGCAGAAGCGACTAATCCATCGATGTCGGAGACGTGCGGAGAAGGGAGAAGGTAAATGGTAGAGCAAGATATGGTGGCCATGCTTGTGAAGCAAAATGAATAACAAAATGTGGCCATGGCCCTTATGCAGAGTATGATGAATGAAATCTTACATTCACAAAGGGAGGAACAAGAACTGCTCAGGAAATTCTATTAGGAAAAGCAACTAATTGAATCAGAGGCACGACACCCCTCGTAAAATTCTCCACCTGCGTCCAATTAAGATCGCTCACGTTACACTTACCGCCATCCACGAAAGCAGGAGAAGGAAGGAACCACCACGATCAAAGAGAGAGAAAAAATGAAGTCTGTTAGGCGGGAAGAAGAGGAATATCAAGAATTCCAGGAAAGATCCCCTCAGCACCAGGAGAGAAGTTTTGTGCTCAAAACACACTCAAGATGATCTTTGGATAGCGAGGGGAGTTCTGCAGGATCCAAGCGTGAAGCGTCCCCCAAACAGGGCCAGCTAAGGAGAATTTAGAGGCTGTCATAACCAGGAAGGTGGATGCGCTCCTTGCTGAGAGGGGTATGGATACTATCGTGCCTGATATTGTCGAAACGGAATTGCGCTATTGCACGAGCATACGCACGCAGAGATTCTCAAGGTGATTCAAATAGCCTCGCCTGCAGGAATATTCTAGAGTAGGAGACCCCACGACGCATGTTCGCTATTTCTATCAGTGTATGGAGGCGGCTGACGCTACTGATGCCATGATGTGTAAGCTGTTCCCCACTGCCTTAGTGGCTCCAGCAACTCATTGGTTTGAGAGCCTCAAACCGGGGTCCATAACGAGCTTTGATATGATAGCCAAAAGCTTCACCCTCTACTTTGTCACATCCATTCCCCCTAGTAGAACGGTACAGGACTTGCAGATGGTCTGACAAAGACCAGAAGAATCCCTTGCCGATTTCATGGAAAGAATCTAGAAGGTTACCCTTGAAATTAGGGACTACAACATTGATGTAGCTTCGGAAGCATTAGCTAGGAATAGCTGAAGCGCCGACTTGGCGAAAGATATATCCACTGAAAGGCCCACCACACTGGCCACACTAATGTAGAAAGCCAAGAAATGGGTATGATGGGAAACTCATAAAAGGAACACAAAGCAAATTGATGCCACAGCAAGGGAAGAACCGGCAAAACGGCGAGACTATGGGAAAGGTGAAAACGAGCATCGACAAACTTACCGCTTGGAAATGTCAAGAAGGGAAGGTGAAGAATGGACCCCGATCAACGCCAAGAGGAAGGAGGTGCTGATGTGGATAGAGAAAAATGGGGAGGACATCAGATATCCCCCTAAAATGAGATATAAGGGGAAGCCAAGAACTTACAGCGAGTTCCATAAGAGCGAAGGCCATGATATTGAAGATTGTAGAGAGTTAGCGCGCGAATTGAACTGTAAGGCTACTGATGGCCGGCTGAATCGTTTCCTCCCACACTCGTTGAAGGGTGAACAGCGAGAGGAAGGGGGAAGACACCCCCTTCAAGAACAGAGAGGTTATCAATCGCCTCGGTGAGATTCTGAGGGAGGTTATCAACCGCCTCGCCACAAGGTTGACAGTGATCGTCACCAACAACGTCGTAATACCGAAGATCCCCTGGCCAGAGGAGTTATTCATATGATATCCGGAGGCATCGCCTAGAAAAATAGGAAGAGGGGAGGCACGTTCGATTACGATAACACTAACAGAGGAAATGACACATGCTACTCCTTCGCCCAAGAAAAGAAACCCTTGCTACACAACGATGCCTTGGTAATTGAGATGATGGTAGAAGGGTACCAGGTGCACCGTAACTTAGTGGACACAGGAAGCTCGATTAATGTAATGACCAGAAGAGTATATGAAGCTATTGGAGGGAATCCCAACCACCTCGCTATCCATCAGGTGCCCTTGATAGGCCTAGGTGGTTATGACGTTCATGTATGCAGCTCGGTGAACTTATCAATTGCTTTAGGAGATGACGGACCCAGGTGGAAGACGTGAGCCGGGTTCTTGATCGTAGATATCCCATTGGCCTATAACATAATCTTAGGCCACCCTCTCATCATCGGTTCCGAATGAGTCATTAACCTCAGATACCTCATGCTTCAAATACCCACACATCAAGGGATTGCTACGGCCCGAGGAAATCAACAAGCCGCTCAGGAGACATATTTAATGTCTCTAAAAGTAGAACCTTTATCAGTGGAGGATGAGCTGGATCAAGAGAAGATCGCTGAGCCGGCAAACGTGATGGTGGCGGTCACCTTAGTAGAAGGGAAAGAAATTCGCATGTCCAGGGGGTTGACTAATGAAACTAGGGAAGAAATCTTAACGGTGTTGCGCGAAAGAGTCCAAGCTTTCACATGGACCTCAGCAAACCTCAAGGGAGTCAGCCCCGAAGTTGCAGAACATAGACTGAATGTTCTCCCTCAAGCGAAACTAGTTAAACAAAAATAAAGAAACCATGCTCCGAAAAGACAGAAAGCCATCGAGGAAGAGGTCTCTCGCTTGCTGGAGATAAAAACGGTTCGCGACCCGACTAGATCGCCAATGTAGTGCCAGTCAAGAAGCCGAATGGCAAATTCCGCAAGTGCATGGATTTCACAGACCTAAACAAGGCATGCCTAAAGGACAGCTACCCCCTTCCTAGTATTGACATGCTAGTGGATTCCACGGTGGGCTATGCCATGTATTCTATTTTGGACGCGGCATCAGGATACAATCAGATACCCATGGTCGAAGAAGACAAGGAAAAGACATCTTTCATTACACACGAGGGTATAAACTACTGCAACGTCATGCCCTTTGGTCTGAAGAACACCGGGGCCACATATCAGAGAATGGTTAACGAAATATTCGGTGATATGATAGGAAAGAAAGTCGAGCTGTATGTGGATGATATGATTATCAAGAGCAAGGCTCAAGAGGAACATGCCGTGGACATAGCTAAAGTGCTGATACTGTTAGAGAAATACGGGCTGAAGCTAAATCCGGAGAAATGTGCCTTCGACGTAAAGGGGGGAAATTCTTAGGATATTTATCTCACAAAGGGGAATAGAGGCCAACCCCGACAAGATAAAGGCGATGCTTCAGCTTAGAGAACCTCAAAGCATCAAGGATATCCAACGCCTCAATGGTAAACTGAATACCTTAGGCTGATTCATTTCTTGTGCAGCATGATGATGTATCCCATTTTACAAAGCCTTAAAAATGAAGAAGTTGGTATGGGGAGAAGACTACGCCACAGCTCTTGCCCAGGTCAAAAGATTTTTGGTCTCCCCACCCCTGCTGAGCCACCCCATCGCAGGTATGCCATTATATCTTTATCTCAGCACATTGAAGGAAGCAATAGGAATGGTGCTCGTATGAGAAGAAGGCGCAGACCAATTCCTAGTCTATTATGGTAGCCGAGCATTGAAGGGCGTTGAAATCAGATATGGCCAAATGGAGAAGCTAGTATTCGCGATAGTAATGTCCTCTCAAAAATGGTGCCACTACTTTCAAGCACACACAATCATTATACGAACGGAATTGCCACTCAAGAAAACGCTTCAGCGCCCTGAATCCTCTGGACGCCTCGCTGAGTGGTCCCTTAAACTTACCGAGTTTGACATCTGTTTCGAACCAAGAACAACAATGAAAGAACAAGCATTAGCAGACTTTGTACAAGAAGCTCCACCACAGAAAGAGATACCAGAGGTGACATGGCGTATGTTCATAGATGGTAGCTCTAATAGCACTGCGACTGGTATAGGACTTTACATTGAAGGTCCAAGAGGGATAGTGATTCAGCAAGCTACTAAACTGGAATTCAGGGCCTCCAACAACGTAGTGGAATACGAGGCACTGATATTTGGTTTGGAGATTATCAGAACCATTAAACCAAACAGCATTAATATCTTCAGCGATTCTAGGTTGGTGGTCAAATAATTTGGCGGAGAATACAAAGCCAAAAGTGAGCTCATGAGGCAATACCTTGCCCGAATCTCCTCTCTAATCAAAGAGATACACTGTGAAGGTATTGAAATATCAATCAGGCAGCTTCCCCGAGCGCTGAATGCTGAAGCTGATAGACAAGCAAAAGGAGCATCCAACGAGGAACAGGAAATAATGCTTCCCTGTGTTCTTTTGCGGATACATACACCCATTGTGCTAGCATCAGAAGTGTTACACACAAAAGAGGAGGATGAATGGTTCACTCCCATTCGTAAGTATTTGGAAAACGGTGAGTTACAAACAGATGAGCGCGAAGCTCAAAAAATAGTGATAAATTCCTTTCGCTATGTGATGATCGGTGGGCAGCTATACTAGAAATCCATTAGTCATCCATGGTTGAAGTGTGTGGGCCATGTCAACGCTGATTATATATTGTGCGAGATTCACAAAAGCCTTTGTGGTGCATATGAAAAGAAAGATGCGATGGTGCGAAGAGCCAAGCTACAAGGCTTTCTACTGGCTAACTATGGAACTTGAAGCCAAAATAATGGTCCAATCTTGTAAAGCTTGCCAAGTCTTCGCCAGAACATCATCAGCACCGATTGGGTCGAGATCTATAATTCAGGCAGCGTGGCCCTTCGCCCTTTGGGCCGTAGATTTAGTAGGACCCTTACCAAAAGCAAAATAGCAGAAATGATGGATTATTGTGGCTGTAGATCACTTCACTAAGTGGGTAGAGGCTGAACCCTTGTCAGCCATCACACCTAAATAGGTCATTTCTTTCTTTACTAAAAATATAATGTCACGCTTCGGCATTCCCCACACCATTATAGTGGATAATGGGACGCAATTCAACTGCCACGCGTTCAAATGTTTCTGTCAACAGGCTAAAGATACGACTCCGCTTCTCCAGTGTCTCCCATCCTCAGACAAACGGCATGACGGAGGTAACCAACCGGACCATTTTGGAGGGAATCAAAACAAGAGTCCAGGAACATGGTTCGACATGGTTGGAAGAGCTAAATAACATCCTTTGGTCTTACAGAACCACCCCCCGGGTGGCGACGGGTGAAACCCCCTTCCATCTCACTTACGAAACAGAGGCGATGGTCCTTGTTGACATCGGCGCACCAAGCGCAAGGGTAGCAAACTACATCGAAGGTTCCTCAAACGATGACTTGTTAAGGAGCAACTTGGACACGTTGGAGGAGAAGCGAGAGCAAGCCCTCATTCGCATGACAGAATATAAACACCATATAACCCTCATCCGCAATAAGAAGATTAAGCCTCTTACGTTCTAGGAGGGTGAGTTAGTCCTACGCAATACGAAAGATTTGCAAGCAAGGGAAGGACGAGGAAAACTCGGCATTAAGTGGGAAGACCTGTTCAAGGTGACAAAGTGAATAGGAAGCAGCGCATACAAGTTATCCACCATTCGGGGAAAAATCCTACCTCGCACATGGAACACAACGTCCCTTCGAAAGTTTTACCCGGGAGCCTGATAAGTAATTCCTTGTATATTTGTTCATAGTTGCGTTTTGTAAACTTTTAGGGCAATGAGAATACAATGTTCCGTGAATCTTACATTATGCTAAAAAAGCCCGCAGGGTTAGACCAACGAGATCCCCTC
>CATIWQ010817141.1:0-13724 GCA_949673415.1 Euphorbia schlechtendalii
CCAAACTCGCAATTCTAAGAGGAACAACTCCTCTAAAAAGAAGAAAGCAAGTTATCCCAAAGCAAAAATGGCATGTGGTTATATATATATATATATATATATATATATATATATATATATATATATTTACATCTTCTCTAGTCTGTTCATACGTCTGTCTATTCATCAATCTACCATCCAAACCCTACAAATTATCTTATTTCATTTGTTCCGTAACTCTAGTTGGTCTTTAGAACCGAAGTCCTTCCCTGTGAGATCGATATCTTTTAACACTACATCGAAACTATATACTTGCAGTGGCCACCATCTTTCCATTTTGATAAGCGGTATTGACAACACCTGTTTCTATTTTGAACTTTTAACTTATTGGTAGAAAAGTTGGGAACAAGGTTTTTAGCTTCATCATCGAATATAAGCTCTCTAAATTAGTTTAGTCAAAACCTTGTTATCAGGTAACAACTTCAAAGAAGAAACAAGATCTTCCTTCAACCAACAGTAATCCTCCGAGTAACCAAACTCGCAATTCTAAGAGGAACAACTCCTCTAAAAAGAAGAAAGCAAGTTATCCCAAAGCAAAAATGGCATGTGGTTTTTGTGGGAAGCTGGACATGCCATAGTAATGTGTAGGCATAAAAATGGTTATTATGACGAGTACGACTGGAGTAATTTAAGCATTGCTAACAAGGGATGACCCAGCTTTAAAGCATGGGTACCTAAGAAAACGTAACTATTTTGCAGGTGAGCCTTAGATCCACTTATGACTCTAGAATGTGGTATGTCGATAGCGGATGCTCAAGGAATATGTTTGGAGATGAAAGCTAGTTCATATCATTGGAGCATAGAAGAAATGGAAGTGTTCATTTTGGAGATAACTAAAAAGGTAAGATTGTAGATTGTGGCTCTGTAGGTGTCTCTCCTTCAATCGAGAAGGTTTCTCTAGTCAAAGGTCTAAAGTTCAACTGGCTTAGTGTAGCCCAGCTTTATGACAAAGGCAGAAAGCTTACATTCGACTCAGCAGGTTATTCAATTATTGACTGTAAGACCGATTCTACTATTCTCTTTGCTCTTAGAAATCAATAATGTATATATGATTGATTTATCCCCAGGCTCCACTAATGTGTGTCTTGTATCTAAGGTGGATAATTCATGGCTTTGGCACAGAAGGTTAGGTCATATAAATATGAACATTCTGTTCAAACTGGCCAAAAAACAATTAGTTGTGGGTTTACCCAGCATCAACTTTGAAAATGATAAATTGAGTTCAGCTTGTCAACTAGGTAAGCAAGTTAAGAAATCTTTTAAGTTAATAAATCACGTAGTAACTAAGTGACCATTGGAGCTCCTCCACCTAAATCTTTTCTGTCTAATTCAGCCTATGAGCATGGGAGGTAAGAGATTTTTATTGGTGGTTGTGGATGACTTCACGAGATTCACTTAGGTAGTCTTGCTGAGTAGCAAAGATGTGACATATGAATCTTTTGTCAAGCTCAGTAACCAGATAATGAACGAAATAGGAACTAAAATCAGTAGAATCTGAAATGATCATGGACGTGAATTCGAGAATTTCCTTTTCGAAGAATTCTGTTCAGCACATGGTATTGACCACAACTTCTCTTCTCCCTATATGCCTCAACAAAATGGGGTTCTAGAAAGGAAGAATAGAACAATAGTTGAAATGGCTCGATCCATGCTGAGTGATAACAATTTACCAAAGTACTTTTGGGGATAAGCTGTTACACAACTTATTATATCCTGAATTGGGTTTTAATTCGCCCAATTCTGGAGAAAACACCTTATGAACTTTAGTAAGGGCGCAAGCCTAAGATTGGTAATCTCAAATCATTTGGCTATAGTTGCTTTTTCTTAACACCAAGGAGCAACTAGGTAAGTATGATCCTATGTTTGGTGAAGGTATCTTTTTAGGATACTCAACTAACAGCAGGGCATATAGAATATATATCAAAAGAACTTGCCTATGAAAGGAGTCCATGTATGTAGATTTCGATGAAACTAACAATGTAGATAGACGTCCATCTGATGAAGATGAAGGAGTACCCCAACAAGCAGGTTTACACAGCATGCCACTCTCTATGCTGCCCAACCCAGTGTAAAAACCTGAAGTTGAGGAAGTCAAAGATGATAATGATCTTTCAATCAACTTCAACAATGGCGAAGATCAACCTCCACCTCAACAACCCATTATCTATCCTTTAGCAGTTGATTCGAGTCTACCAAGAGAGATTAGAGTTCATCGCAACCATCCGCTAGATAGTATAGTTGATGATGTTCAAAATCTAGTGATGACGTGAGGCCAGCTCAGTAGGATGATGGGTCATCCAACCTTCATGTCATTGATTGAACCCAAGAAGTTTGAAGATGCAGAAGAATATGATTATTGGATGATCACAATGCCAGAGGAGCTAGATTAGTTCAAGCGCAATGATGTTTGGGATCTAGTTCCTAAGCTTATAGGGAAATCAATTATTGGAACCAAATGGGTTTTCAAGAATAAGCTAGATGAAGATGGCTCTATTGTTAGGAGCAAAGCTAGGCTTGTTACACAGTGCTACAATCAGTAAGAAGGCATTGATTATGATGAAACTTATGCTCCAGTAGCCCGGCTTGAAGCAATTCGAATCCTGTGTGCTTTCGTATCCTATATGAATTTCAAACTGTTTCAAATGGATATCAAGAGCGCATTCCTGAATGGATTCATCCAAGAAGAAGTGTATGTTTGCCAGCCTCCTAGCTTTGAAGATTCGAAGAATCCTAAGCATGTCTTCAAATTGAAGAAAGCTCTCTACGGATTGAAGCAAGCTCCAAGAGCTTGGTATGAGAGGTTGACCAATTTCTTGATCAACAAAGGCTATGAAAGAGGAAAAGCATATACAAGTCTATTCATCAAGCGAAGAAAAGAAGATGTGTTGCTGGTTCAAATATATGTTGATGATATCATATTTGGAGCAACTGATGAGAAGTTATGCAATGGAGTTTAGTAAGCAGATGAAATGTGAGTTTGAAGTGTCTATGATGGGATATCTCAACTTTTTCCTTGGTCTTCAAATTAAGCAGACTGAAGATGGAATTTTCATCAATCAAGCAATGTATGCCAGAGAAGTCCTGAAGTAGTTAGACATTGAGCATTCTAAATCAATGTCCACTCCCATGGCCACTGATACTATCTTGAGTAAAGATGAAGCTGGTAAACCTATGGACAACAAGTTCTATAGAGGAGTCGTAGGCTCACTTCTTTATCTCGTAGATAGTAAGCCTGACATACAATATGTTGTGTGCTACTGTGCTCGTTATCAAGCTGATCTTAGAGAATCTCACTTAGCAACTATTAAGAAAATTCTCAAGTACTTACAAGGCTCAATTGAAATAGGTCTATGGTATCCCAATAGCTCAGATTTCACTATAAGGGGATTCACAGATGCTGATTATGAAAGAGACAAGCTTTATAGGAAAAGCACCATAAGAGGATGCCATTTCCTTGGAGAATGCTTGGTCTTATGGTACAACGAGTAGCAAACTTCTATCTGGCTAAGTACAACTGAAGCTGAGTACATGGCCGCAGCAAGTTGCATAGCACAACTGATATGGATTAAGTAACAACTAGAAGATTATGGTATAAAGTTAAATTGCCTCGAAGTTATGTGTGGCAACAAGAGCGCAATTGAACTATCCAAAAATCCAGTTCAACATGGCAGGATGAAGCATGTCAACATCAAACATCACTTCATTAGAGATCATGTGACAAGAGGAGATGTCGAGATGGAGTATGCTCCTTCTAAGGAATAGCGGGTTGACATTTTCACCAAGCCATTGCCAATAGAGCTATTCAATACTCTAAGGCAGTTAATTGGTATGGCTAATCCATTTTTTTAAAAAAAATTTGCGCAAATGAGCTTGTATGATTAAATAACAAAGGAAAATCCCCAACCCACCCCGGATGTGGTTTGAACCTGTGACCTATAGAGTCACAAACTCAGTTTCTACCACTAGATTAAGACATCAACCACGTTGCTAATCCACGTTGAGGAAGAAGAAGAATGAAAATCTTAAAATTTTGGCTAAGTGTTGAAGATCAAGCCTCAATTCATCCTTGAGAAGATATGTGTATAACACCGTCTAAATTTTAAAGTAACAGCATGAGGAACAACTTTGCAGTTAAAATCAAATCCTACATTTTTCAAAAAGATGAGCGATTGAAGCATAACAGTTTTCTTCAAAACTCACTATTTTACTGAGGTGGTTAATTAGATATTAATCTCAGCATTCATTTTCATCATGAGCTGAGAGGAAGCGCCACGTACCCCTGAGAGATGTTGTTTATCTATAAAAGATGAAGAGTTGAAGAGAGAAGGTTACTTGCTTTCTGCAAATATGAATCATCTAAAGCATTCGAACCTTAATTCTCTCTTATCTCAAATTTCCTCAAACTTTCTCTCAGATGGCAATAACTAGAACCACCTTCAGGCTCCGTACCACAACTATGATGAAGATCATAGTTAATGCTGAAGGAAAGACTGAAAAGCTAACTCTAGAACAAGGAACCCTTCTCACTAACGTGGATTGGGCAGACAATTTGGAGTTTGAACAAGTTTATGAGGTTGATTATGAAGGTCTGCTAAGGAATAGGACCATGCATAGGGTCATTAAGTAGCAGCACCTCATTGCCTTTCTACAGATGGAAGGCCCATCCATTGTTGGGCTGATTAGGGCATCCTACTCCAACCTTTGCATAATTCAAGGGCTAAACGATGTCCTATTGATGGAGTTTGGGGAAAATCTACCCTAATCTGTTCCAGGCTTATTGGGAGCATCCTCATCATGCCTAACTCAGGCACTCAGCTTCAAAGAACTGGCAATGAAGATGCCATTGTCATCCCAAAGGATTGGGAGCTCCCCTCCAATTATGCATCGAGGGAGATAGTAGCGAGCGGCATGGGATAGACTGTAAGAGCTTGCCATGAGCTGGTGGTCAAGATGCCGGTACCAAAGACTGGGTTAGTTTCCAGCTATACCTACTTCGAAAGGTGTGTGGTCTACTATATGGTAAAGGGTAAAAAGATGAATTGACCTGTGATGATTCTTCCCCACTTGACAAAGCTTACTATCATCTATCACTATAGTTACGTCATCACTGAGTTAATGAGGGTAGTGAAAGTGGATATTTCACAGTTTTTGGGGGAGTCTAGGGACACTGCGCTACCTGTGGAGAAGAAGTTGGACATGAGTCACTTCACTAGGCTATCCCATGACCAGGTACATACTAGGTACAATAAAGCATAATAAAAGAGAAAGCTGAAGTGCGTACCGATAGTAGTACCTATGGATATCTCGAAGGAAGAAGAGGATGGCTTCATGGTGGATTTTGAAACCAGTGAAGATTCTGACAAGCTACCAATTTCAAGCATTTTGGAGCAAGTCACCACTACCGCCTTGTGAGCAGGGGATTTTGTACCAGCTCACGCGTTCGATGATGACGGTTTTTTCGAGATTTTATCCTTGAATCACACAATTTTTGAGTATCCTGATGCATCTGAATGGGAATCCTACTCGTCTCTAAATTAAAAAGGATGTCTTCAATAAAATTATTTAATTAATTAAAAAATATAAAATACACAAAAAAATACATAAAACATTGCGGAAAACCAGATCCGGGCTACTGTGTCGCTAAAGGTGGGCGAGGCAAACCTCGTCAAAGGGCTTCGGTGAGGCTACCTCGCCAAGCTTTGGCGAGGCAGGGGCCTCGCCAAGCTTTGGCAAGGTCCCTGCCTTGCCAAAGTCGCGGTGAGGGGCCTCGCCGGACTTTTCTTTTCCGGCGAGACCCCTCACCTGAAAAACTTACCTTTTTTGGATTTTTTTGATTTCTCCTATAAATACTCGGGGCTTTTTCGATAAACGGGGCCTGAAAAATTTACAGATAAAAATATAACTTTCAGAATTGCTTCCAAGAATTAAAACAAACATTTTTGGACTTTTACTACAACCTTTTCACCTAAACTAAAGGACGAGGAGGATTTCTCAAGGACCGATCGGATATCTTCGAAGTGGATCCATTTAGTAAGGGTAAGCCTCTGAGTTCCTAGAACTTCAATTCCCATGCTTTCAGTGTTTACTTTCTTCTTTTGATTTCATCTGTGAACCTAGGATTTTAATTACTTTTATTTTTTTTCAATTATTGTAATTCTTCTTCATCTTTTTCTTTATTAAAAGGAGATGTATGTTAGAACACCCCCACGAAGGGAATAAAACATATTCCCGGATAACAGACCTCACCTTTTGCTATGCAAGCATTTTCATTAATTAAAATGAGCAACCAATGTGCTAATAAAATGGATAGTTTTATTTAAATAACAAACACAATATCGTGATTGATTTTTTTAGGCCACATGGGCCTCGCTAAATTCAAAATCGAACATACGTACTATCCCCTGAGCTAACCTTTGTGGATGCAGGTAGATTAGGATTAGATGTATGTTTAGGATTTTAATTTTCCTTTGGGAATCGTAATTTCATTTTTTGGGAAATGTAATTAATAGGTTAGCTAGCGGTTGCATCCCTCGATTTTTGAAGCCTTGTAATCTTCATTTTTCAGTTTCACTTTCTACATTTACTTACTGTTTTATGGATGGTTTATTATTCCGCTTGGTGAATGATTTATTATTTCGCAATACGTAAATCATGCATATAAACTCCAAAAATGACCTAAGTGTGAATATGCACAATTAAAAGAATAAGGTTTTCTGTAGATGTAATTTAATGTGATCCAATGAGAAATAAGCAACTTATCCCTAACCTGAATCTCTGCATCTTGGTGGGCCATCCCCCAGATGTTAAGCCTCACTGGACTCTAATTCCTAGAAAGAGCTAATCCAAGTGGAGACTCCACACTAATAGATGGCGGATTCGGGTACAAACGAATCTAAAACATTTTCACCCTTTTTCTCTTTCAACCTTTACCTTTTTTCCCTGGTCCCTTGACCTGTTTCTTTTCTTTTTCAAACACCCCGGTGGACCGCGCCTCTCATCTTCCGCATGCTCTTGGCCCACCGCTCCGTGTCACCCCCTCATAGTGGCGACTCCGCTAAGGACCTTTTTTTTAAAACTTATTTTTTCAAAGGTTTTAGATTTTGGATAAGTGCCAAAAATTATTGATCACATTATTCCATTTTCTCTTAATTTTGACATATTCATAATAACGCATTGCAGTAGAAGGGATTAGCCCATAAGTCTAAGGTACCCCTATTACTGCGAAGCTTTTTCTTGTCCTAATCTGCCTCCCTGAGAAAAGATAGTACTTGAGCGAGTGGAGCACTTGTTGCCATATTGCATGTACCTCCCTCCTTAGAACCTATTTGGGGAGAGGCTTGGAGTGTATTTGAGTGCAACAAGAACCTTCTACATCAGCAACCCATTTATACACCCTCATGTAAATAAGCCATAGGCATTTTCCCTAGGGTGTTCCCAAACACACGATCATGCATTATATTTTCTTGCAGGTGCGCTCCTTAGTATCTTCGTGGTACTAAGATGAACCAAACTTAGGATAGAGACTAGCTAAAAACCCTATGCGCGGGAGTTGTATGGTTGGAAGAAAGATATTGTGTGCTATGTGCTAAGTGTTTACCGCTTTCTGATTCGTCATGCACTGTACAAATGTGCCATGCTAACCATGAATTTTCATGCAGACACTTAAACGCACACACTCATGATACTAAACATGGTTTGATGTCACTCATACATAGGAACTTAGTAGACACTCAAGATCGAGTCACCTTAGGGTGACCTGAAACCAACTAGAACCATGTTGCATCACTTACCCAAATTTTTGCATGATGTCCAAATGACATCCGACTAGTAAGATAAACTTACCAAAATCCCGACACGATGCCCATTGAGCATCTGAATTACCACCCTTCTAGGGCACCCGTATACACCAAAAGCCTACCTTAGGTAAACGTGAACACAAAGGATATCCTAGTTGATATCCTAACCCAAGTCCTCGTAGGGTGAACTTTTGCTCATACATCACTACATACCTTTAGTGATAATGTCTACTGACATCTAAGACTTTGGCCTGATAGGGGTAAAACGACCAAAACATTCATTTATGTGTTACTTACGGTATTTTTTCTCCATACATTTAGAGAATACCTTACACTAGAGTACGTCACAAAGCCTACTCACACATAAAGAGAGTTAGCTCTCGAACCTTTGACCTATCACCACACAGGTAATTAGGCCACTTCATTACATCATTCCACTTTCTGTTGTCCCAAAGATAGGATACAGATCTCAAAACCAATGGACCTTCATTCATCACATGGACTAACAATTCTATTCTTTTTTGTGTATCTTACATCATGGCACGCTAACCCTTTTCCGCAGCCATAACATTAAACATCTCACACATCAATCATGCATCATGATTTTGCACACATTCCCTAACTATCTTCTTGTGTGTGTTAGCTAGGAAAAAGCCACTTCATCTAAAAACATGGAACAGGCTTCTGGCCGGCTGATCCGTCTATCTCCAGTCACGGCTCATCAGGATGGAGTTTTATACACTGACTCTAGCTCAGATTCAGAACAAGACACTCCTCGCAGTTTCCACAACATGTCTAATCAGCAGTAAGAGAACATGATTAATGAGAAAACTCTTGGGATGGCTTAGAACCCGCAAGCAAATCAATCATCGATGAGCACCGAGATTGCTGCAGCTATGAACGCTTTTTCTAATAGTGACCAATTTGCGTCAATCCTTAATCGCCACACTAAAATTGGGCAGCCCGAGTAGAGAGCAAATGATGTGGTACCAAATGTTGGTGGTACAATCCTACCGAGAGGATCGTAATCTTCCGCTACTGTATTTCCAAGTTCTGCAACAATTACCCCTAATTTCTATCTGTTCGGTTCTGGGTAGAATCAGCCGTAGATAGTGTATGAGCCACAGGTGGGTGGCCAATTCTTCCCAAGGCAACCGGGGCATGCTTCTTTCATCCTAAGGGTAGTGGGGTCTTTAGAGATTAGGCCCTCTTCTAATTACATTCCCTTTATTTAAGGGATGGCTCAGCCTACTGTGCCCAGCTGGGGCGGACCCTCTTAGACACTCCAGTTTCAGGGGTAGTATTACCAGAATTCGTAGTATGGAGGTTTCTCGGAGACCCCAAATAGTATCCTTCAATAGCCTGGAATGGCTAAACTTTGAAGATAGTTCTTAGCCACTCATGTACAGGGGTAGAAGGGTGCAATCCCAGTGTAGCCCATAGTTGGGGATGAGGATACTTTGCCACCGACCTTTGCTATGCCTCAATTTGAGAAGTACATAGGCAACACCGATCCTCGTACGCATATTACTCATTATCAGAATGTGATGAGGGCTTTGAGGATCAGTGATTGAATGATGGTGAAACTGTTTATTGTTACTTTGGGAAGCCCGGTAAATGAGTGATACAGTCACTTATCGATGGAGGTAGCTTATGATTGGGGATGTCTATCCCAAGAAATGGTAAATCATTATGGGTTCAATACTCTGATAATCACCATTATGCAGAATCTGGAGGTGGTGAAGTTGAAACCAAGGGAGAGCTTTAAGCCCTATTTTGAGAGATGGATGGCTATGCAAGTATGCTTACAATCTCACCTATCTTTGCTATAAATGATCGTAAAACTCTTAGATGGTGCACTGCCATCTTACTAGAAGAGGCTAGGGTCGAAGACTTTCTATAGTTATCAAGAGGTTTTTGTGCGGGCTGAGAAGATAGAGCGCTATGATGCCATAGAGGCATAAGCAGGGTAACAGGTTGCTAAGCCTTATAACAGGAAGAATGATTCCAAACCAGTGCAGGTAAAGGCGAAGCAACCAGTTGTGCAATTGGTGAATGAAGAAAAGGTAGCCGTCGTTAGGTTGCCAAAGGAAGAATATCATGGCATCTCGCCATATACTGCTAATTTGGGATTCTTGTTCACCAAGTTGCGTGAACTTAATCAGTTGGAGAGCTTGAAGCATGTCCCTCCCAGGCCGGAAGAGAAGAACAATTATTGCCATTATCATGTGGTTGTGGGACGCCGTATAAATAACTGCAAGGAGCTGTTGAAAGCTATTCAGAAGCTAGTGGCTGATAAGGCCATCCATGAGCCTGCACTCAAGCCCAGCACGAAGAACAACCCTTTGCCAAATTTTAAGGCGAGGGTAGAAATGATTAACTCAGGGCTAGAAGAGCGGAAAGTCCTGAGCTGCCTGTCTGAAGGGCTTGGAGAGTTTGTGATGCTGGTTGGGTCGGGAAGCGATCCTAATCGGATTTTTAATATGTTGGAAGAAGAGTCTAACTACCGAGGGTGTGGAGGTAAGATTAAAGTTGTTGAGATCAACCTTGCTGGGATGCTGGTATTTACCGGCCAAAAACCTTCGTCGCTTCACGTAGGGAGAGAACAGTCAGGAGAAGCACCGGTCGGTAGAGGAGAGGAGTATGTGATGGCGATTGAGTCGGGGATGGACTTAGATGACGTGATGGAGATGCTTGAATGTGAGTTAAGCAATCGAGTGATTAGAGAATGGGAAGAAGTCCCAAGGGCTAGTTTTAGCTTAGCTAGTGTGTCAGTTTTTAACAAGAATGACTCACCGTCTTCCCACTTGTCCACGTTTTATATCCTATGTCGAGCGCAGGGCCTCTCTCAAAACATGATAGCTACACTGTTTCCGTGGTCACTAGCAGGAGTAGCAAGTCAATGGTACGAAATGCAGTCGGTTGAGACCGAGAGTAATTGGAACTACATCTCTGCAGAGTTCCAGGTGGAGTTCGCATTTTTAGAACCTCTGAAACAAACCATGCGAGATCTGCTTGCTTGTGTGTAGAGGGAAGGAGAATCCCTCATTGTCTACGTAAAGCGGTGGATGTTTATCTATCTAGTGTTGGCACCAAGACCATCTGAGCCTTGTACAGTACAACTAATAATAGGTGGATCCCGGGATTGGTATCGCCATCATTTATCAAGGTTAGTAGTCCCAGATTTTGAGGAGTTATCTTTTCACGCACATCATCTTGACAGGGAGATAATGACCAGACACCGTAATGTTCACATGGTAGGATCAGGGATACTCATTGATTCTGTGCTAACGATGCTATCCCGATCTAACCCGGTGGTGAATGCAGTGGCTGATGAAGATGAAGACATCAAAGATGATCCTTTGGCAGAAGTGTTCTCAGCAAAGGGAGGTGAACCACGGAGGGACGCAATGAAGGTGGAATCTAGGAAAGCACTAACAAGAGTGCCCATTGATCTTGATGCATATATCCCTAAGTCGAGAAGGAAAAGGAAACCTGAAGAAGGAACATTTGCTGAGGTAGAAACCATTTCTGGTGGGAAGAAGCCCATAAGCTTAGATTCTTACAAGTTGAAGGGGTGACATGGCCAAGCGGAGGATGGATATGACCAGTACCCTTGGGTCGATTGCAGGGAAATAAGAGTGATGGATAATGGAGTACTAAGGGTTACTCGAAGTGGAAGAGTTTTTAAAAGGGATGAGACTGTACAGCTCAATGACTCTAGGCCAGAGGAAATAGCGAGGAACAGCCCGAGCCACCTCTACCCCCAAAGGTGGATGAAGACATGCTAGACATAGACCCTTTGGTAAATCAGCTGAAGGTAACTCGGGCTAAATACAACATTTGGAGGTTGCTTGAGACTTCACAAAAGCATATGATGGGTTTAGTCAAGAGGTTGATGGAAATACCTGCCTCGCCTATGACCTCAGTAATTGAGATGTGTGCTACCATCGGGGAAGGAATTCTCCCCCTCAAATGTCATCCATAACTTTTGATCAATCGGAGCTACCACAGGAACTGGGATTGCATAATCGGTCCTTATTTATCAAGGTTCAAATTTTAGTTCGTGCGATACCATGTGTGATGGTAGATGATGGCTTGGCTCTCAATCTCTATCCTCTTAAAGTCCTACCTCACTTAGGGTTAAGGGAGGATATGCTCACCAAATCTAACACGGTAATCCGAGCCTACGATGATTCGAAGAGGGGAGTATTAGGCAGCTTTGAAGCAGAGGTCACCGTTGGAAGAGTGACCTAAAATGTAAAGTTCATTATGCTGGATATTCCAGTAACTTATTTGTTACTTCTAGGCAGGCCATGGATCCATGCAATAGGGGTAGTCCCTTCTACTCTGCACCAGAAGATAAAACTTATTCATAAAGGGAGGCCGGTGACGATCAAGGCTAATGAGGAATCAATGACGGTGGCTGCCTCATTTGAGGAGAGAAAAATGCAAGGGCTGAGGGTGGTAATGGCCATTGAAGAAAAGAAGAAGGGTTGCAAAACTTCGAAGGGATATCCCTTCTTCCCTGGGAGCTTGAGAACTCAAATGAAGAAGCAAGGTTTTATCCCTGGAAAAGGCTTAAGGAAATATCATCAGGGGATTATCAAGGCCATCAACCCTATTCTTATCACACTTGGATTGGGACTGGGTTTCACCCCTAGCATGAAGATGTATAAGCCTAAATGGCCCATGTTCTGTAACATGGTAAGCTTCTGCGAGGTAGAAGGCACTAAGGCGTACCGGGGAGAGCCGGAACCGACGATCCTGAATGGGGAGGAAGTCAAAGGACTCGAAATATTCAATGATGTGTTTGACTTCACAACCGGCCAGCTGATTGAGTCCCTTGTTGATGCTGAACTAGAAGAGAAACCGACCCTGGTAATAACCCTGATTGAGGAATATGAAAAATGGGGAATACTGGAAGATGCAATGGCAGCTTTCACCAAGGGTGTTAACGAGCTGATGAAGAAAGGGGATGCGCGAGACTAAGATCTACCAGGCAGTATGAAGCTCCTCACTGAGAAGCTGATGCAGACCACTCTTGAGGTAGAACCTACCACTGACGCACCTACTGCTTCAACAACTGAAGCCCCTCCGCCTGTGGAGGAGGAAATTGATGATGTAATTTTGAATATTTCTGATGTCTTTGACAATTTTGCCAATGAGGTTCATTCAATGAAGTACAACAATTTTGCTTACTTATTTGATGTTTTGCCTGATGGCACCATGCATTCATATGATCATACACATAACATCTTTGACATTCATAACACATCATTAAACGAAATTAACTTGGGTACAAATGAGTCACCAAAAATGGTGACAATTTCAATTGATTTAACTCTTGAAGAAAAAAGAGAGATCATGAATGTACTTAAACGTCATGTGGTAGCGTTTGCTTGGTCATATGAGGACATGCCTGGAGTGAAAAGATAGATCGTGGAACACTCTATCCCAACCAACCCTCGAATCAAGCCAATAAAACAAAAATTGCATCGCTTAAGGCCTTTATGGGCAGAAAAGGTCAAGACTGAACTTGCAAAGCAGATTGAAGCTAAATTCTTAGAAGTGGTTGAATACCCGACATGGCTAGCCAACATTGTCCTAGTAGCAAAGGCATACAATAGTCGAGTTAGAGCTAGAAGCCAACCGTTAAAGGTAGGAGACTTGGTTCTGAAACAAATGAGACCCTCAAATGTGGATCAACAAGGAAAGTTTCGCCCAAACTGGGAAGGTCCTTATGTTATTAAGAAAATCTTGAGCAAAGGAGCTGCCAAGATCATGGACATGGATGGAAACGAGTTCGTCAATCCAATCAATCAAGATAAGCTCAAGCGCTACCACGTGTAAAAATAAAAGAAATAAATTTACAAAAGCGGTACACCA